>JAUBNQ010000027.1:1401568-1415129 GCA_032353495.1 Ctenopoma kingsleyae | reverse complement strand
GGCACATGCTTTCACTAATCCAGATATTTCACTTGCCCAGGCGACCTACATTCTCCTGTGGTTTGGAGGAAATGAGCTCACACTCATCTGGGCTCATTCCACCCTTGTTTGAACCGCAGTACACCACAGAGACCGTGATTACAAGCTGACGCTGCTCTCTTAGGGAAAAACTTCACACTGTGGCCTCATTCCAGTGAATCAACCTCAGGGGTAAATGCAAGTATAGGAGCTTCAGAAGGGTCATGTATGGGGCTAATGGTCCCTCTAGGTTTCTGTGTGGCCAGTGGGACAGTGTTAGCTGCTAACTATGAAAATAAAGACATTTTTCTATTAGCATGTAACTCCTCCGTGCTATTCCACAGTGCCCACTACAGCAATACAGACAAGATCGGGGCTTGCGCGTGTACGAACACATTGATTGCTGTGGCTAGATCCTGCTCGTGTTGCAATAGTTAACTGCAGGAAACATGTTCAGGCCTTAATCTTTATTTGACAGGGGCATGGAAGCTTGATTACAGAACTCGTACAAATCAAATGTAACTGATCTTCATCTTCACCAAACCTAGGATCATACTGTGCGTACTTTCCACTCCAGTTCTATTAGGAGTGTAATCACCACTTTCTGTGTTTGCCCCTGCCTACAACCTTCTACATATGTAAGATGGTGACATAATGAAACAGACATGTTCAAACCTGAACAAACTATATGGAGATGCAGTAATTAGTTAGAATTTAAACTCACTCCAAACTGCATCAGCATACGTTTACTTGCCATGAGCAGTAAAACTCAGTTCTATAATGTCTGTACTCTGTGATCTCTCTTTAATATACTATTACAAGATTCTTTGGTAAAGGGAGGCAAATCCTAAACCTGACCTGAATCCTGCAAAGTATGTATTCAGTCAATTATCCTGTACTTTAAGGGATCTCTTTTCTGGGCTCTGCATTAAATGTAAAAATAAAAATAACAGTACAACCTTTCTACTCACATTGATGTAATGGATTATTGTTGATCCACAAATAATTCAGCGTGTCTACAACACTCGCATTCTGATGTTCTCTATAGGAGAGAGAGGATATTTTCCCTGGCAGCAAAGTTCCAACATGAGAAAGCTATGGGATGGCCGTCAGTACTGAAACATTTAACTTCCTAAACTTACGTCAGTCTTAAATATATTGTGAGAGACCAGTGAACTTGGATTTTAAGGGAATGTGCGCAGATTGAGATTAATTAGAGATGAATTAGTTTCTTATTTCTGTTCTTGTTTGATGACTTTCAATGAAAATCTTTGTCACACTTTTTAAATGCAGATAAACCTCTGGCTACAGAGCCCACTTTTTATTATTCTCTGTCAATAGATATTGCATTACCAAACAATATGTTTTATGTTCTCTCTCTATATAACTTTTGTGTTACCTGGCAACCATTTTTAATTTTGCCCAGGGAACAGCTTGGGTGTGTTGGGCCAGTCCATCAGATTTGTAATAATATTCTACGGTAAATTCACTTTGTGTCAAAGCTCTTCCTCTGTGAATCAGAGGTAATGCAAAACTTATTGCAAAAGAACAGTAGCTCAGAGAAAACAAATTCCAGCCATGGCCTACTGGAGGCTCCATTGTTGCATTCCTAGTTGTCTGTGCCCACACGTCTTATATAATAGCTCCCTTCAGTAATGAATACTTTGGTTTTGTGTAATAAACTGTCTACTTTTCAACGAGCCTGCTACTTTTTGTCCTTTGCAGAAGGAACCTTGTAATTCCAAGCTTGTTATTTAATTATTAATTATTTAATCAGTTTTGCTATCTAGGATGTACAAATGTTGATCTCCAATATCCCAAAACCACGGAGACCACAGATCTAAGCTGTGTTTTAATGGTGCTTTACAGGGGATTTCTCCCATACAGATTAACTGTGATTGCTGTGTAAAGGGCTAAAATTGTAATGCCTCCTGAGCCCGGCACAGTCAAATGCAGCTGGGAATTTGAAAGCCTACGGACATGGATGAAAGGCACGTCGTCACTGTCAGACAGAAGTTTCTCTGTGTCTTGATTTAGAGAATGTCTCCTGTTCTGCTGTCTGCCACTGTGATGAATCAAAGCCCAGCCATGTCACAGACAGAAAACTGTGCTGGTATCAGAACGTTTCATGAGTTCTGTCACCAGATGTCAGCCTCAAATTCACTGGATGGTGTCTCTTCTAAAACACACTGACCTCCTTAAAGGACAGGGCCACTGAGGAGACAAAGTGGTCCTTACCTTACGTCCTCCTGTGTTGAGCCTCAGAGGGGTCAGGTGGGGGTCAAAAATCATGTGACTGGTCTCGATGTCAATCGGCGACTGTCTCTTCCCGATGGCACACAAATTCCAGGCTGAGTTCACCAATCCCCAGAAGGATGGGACTAGTGGTGGAGAAAGAGAGAGGAACAGTGATTACTGGAGTTAGTGTCTGTGTGTGTGTGTGTGTGTGTGTGGGTGTGTGTGTGTGTGTGTGTGTGTGCGTGTGTGTGCATGTAACCATAAAAACAGAGATAAAGTGAGAAGGTGAGCCTCATTATAATTGGACAAGAGAAACAGGGGGTTTAGAGAGATTTGAATTTACATATGGCTTCATTAAATTCTGACTTAAAAAAGAGCTTTCGTTAAAGTCTCCAGGTTATTATCTGCAAGTATAACTAAGGCAGAGAAATGGGCTTTATTAAAGTCTGTCCTAAAGTTCTCCTACTGGGTTTCATTACTTTTAATATATACAGGGCTTCCCAATCTTTTGTCTTGTGATCTCCTTAAATGAGATAATACTTGTGTCCCTGATCACATGTTACACCCTCAGTGTGGTCACGGCACTGAGACCTGAGAATGAGTTTTTATCAGTACTAATAATTCTGTTTCTATTCAACCAAACTCATTTTATTAGTTTATTATTTATTACATTTTGGTAATAAATCTTTTTCTAACTTTCAAAGTTCTTCAAACTTGACAGTTCTGCCATAGTCATGTTTAGTTAGTCTATAAAGTGAGGGACTTAATTAATGATCATCTGATAAATTTGGTTCTAAATGTGTTGATACATTTGTCTATATGTCATCATCAGTAAGTGTGCCAACACCAGATCAGGACAATCAAATACTGCAGGCTTTACTCTCTACCACCAGCTGATCCTCCGCCATAACATGATTACAGAGATCTTTGATCCTGTGCGATGGGCATGGAATAGACTTGGAGGGGAATGTCGGGCTAATAGCTGAGCTAATGACAGCCAGATGATGCATGATATAACAGTGCAGCCAACCAAAAGGAAAAGGATGATCTCTCTCTCTCTCTCTCTCTCTCTCTCTCTCTCTCTCTCTCTCTCTCACACACACACACACACACACACACACACACATCTGCATTACTCTCTTAACCATAACCATAATCCTAATCTCACCCTAACAATGTACCACCTACAGAGCTTCAGATGACCTTACTAAACACACACACACACGCACACACACACACACGCACACACACACACAGATGGGAGGGATTATCACTAGCTAAAGTGTCATAATGCTTGTCAGAGACAGGCTTAATGACAACTCAGAGTGTAAAACAGCTGTCATTACGATCAAAAAACTCATCACCAGTAGCCAGTGTGCTCAGTTAAGACTAAGCTAAATGGGAAAATGTTTGTTTGATGGATGAGAACTTGTGGTCTATAGAATTGAGTCTTATTTAAACATATCATTTTTGTTGCAGGCTGTTTTAGCATTTATACACAGTGGCTCATACCTGGGAGCTGCTAACTGTCTCACTCCTACTTTTTCTTTCACTCTATCCTCCCATTCCTTCCTACTCTTTCTCCAGTTCTATCTCTCACTCTCGCTTGCTCACTCCATTCTTCCGCCCTTCCCTCTCTGGCAGCATTCTGTAGAGGAACACAGTGACAGATGTGGCTGGCCTGACCTGCAGAGTGCAATCCTGACCCATGCTCAGCACACAGCCGCATGTCAAAACACTGTTATACTATCCAGCTGTGTGTGCATGTGTGTAAGTAGGTCTGTGTGTGAAAGGCAAAGCCTGTGTGTCAGACAGTGCATTTAGAAAAAAGCAATCTGGAACTAAAAATGGAGACTAAAAACAGGAGGTCCGCTAATATATAGTATATACCGGCCGAGGCAGATCACACGCCCTGGGCCTGGGGTTTTCTCAGATATAAGATTGACGAAAATAGAAGAAACAGTGACCTCTGAGCACCAAAGTCTAAACAGTTCATCTTTGAGTTCAAGTGGACACTCAAGTGTTAATGTTATCTGTTTTTTATTGTGGCTCCACATTTCATTATAATCCTGTTTGCAATCAAATGTTGAACTAAATCACTGAACTCAGTGTCAGAATTGTGTTTAGATTGTACCGCAAGTGCTCTTCACCAATGAGAGCACTCATCCTGTACCAGGTCAGAGCAGGGGAGAGAGAGGAGTGAGGGATGTGGAGGCAAAGACAGATGAGGAGAGGAAAGACACAGAGGGATGGAGATGGAGGGAGGAAGCCCTGAGGACTCCCCATCCTTTTTAATATTCATAACTGACTGAGGAGAAAAGAGTGATAGACAAAAAGACAGAGAGAACAGTCTTTGATGGTCCGTGACTTTTCTTAAAGAAGTTTTCTGGACACTTAGGTCTTATAAGACCATAATCAATTCAGTTTTAGCACACACCACTGTACGCCCAGTGATCAAATGTAAATGAAATGTATAGTTCTTTTATTGTCAACCAAAAGACTTTTTGCAGTCCCTTAAAGCTGGAACACTGTGTACATTTAAATATGTTTTGTTGGCATTAAATTCAAAATGAACATATATTTTGAAATAACAAGAAAATTCCTCTTTTTGTGTTGTTTGTGTGATTTGTTTTAAAGGTTCACATAAGTGGATCCAGTGGTCACGCAGAGGTACACTGTAAATTCTAATAGCTGCCCTGAAGTAGCAACAATATGTACTGCTTACTAGTTTTTATCAAGTTAGAGTTAATTGCAGGGCAGAAAAAATATACTGTTTCAAGTGTAGCTAACTTTAAAAAAATCAATAACAACAAAGGAAGCAATTATTTGTGGGAGCCATGCAACTGTGCCTAGTGTGCTGGGAAGACTTGGAAGCAAGTATTAGCGGGGGTCAAAGCACCCTGCAGCAAACCAGACCTGGCATCTCTTTTTTTTTAAGGTAATTAGTATTTACAGTGTGCAAAGCTTGATAAGTGCTCAACACACTCCAAACAAAGTGAACAAAGCAAAGCTTAAAGAAAAAAAAACAGCTCCAGTTGTTGATAGGAAACATAACATTAGTTAACATTAGCACAGCACACGTCACACAGCCATGGACCAGACGTGTGTCTTCATGTGCTGGTCAGTAACGGAGAAAGTATCACGATCTACACTTTAAAGTAGCAGCACTGCAACGTACTGTGCAAATAGTCCTCGCATGAATGTAGCATTATCAAAAGGCACTGTGTTAGTAAAATAAACTTAAATTAAAAGCTTAAGCACTCATAGTGTAGAAAATGCCCCATACGATAATACATATATTACTTATATTACTTTACCTGTTTAACTGCTGGTTTAATATGTAAACGTGTCACAGAGAGCTGGGAAGTAGGGCTGCAGGGCTGCTGGATGGGATAACACACTCAAATCAATCTGCAGTGACCTACCTCGCACAGGAAACAACAGCCATTAAGTAGATTGGTTACTTGTAAAAATATAAGTTTGCCAATTTCAGAATGAATGTGTCATGGTGAGGGAACGCGGTCGGCAGTCACACAGCCTGCAAATGCTCACATTAACCTTTCCTGTTCTTTATAAAAGCGATTTATCCTCTGAAGTGATTACATTATCGGTTTCTGCTACAGTGGAAGTCATTACAGAAACCCTTATCAGACATCCATTGTGTGTTAGTACTGCAGCTTCCATTTCTGCTTCTGTCTTTGTGAAGTGCTGCACACACAAAGACACTCACGTAAAGTAAGACGTACCAGCCCCAAGGTTTAAACATTTGGGACATACTTGTTCCCCCTCGTCTCATTTTTATCTGTATTAATGTTCTATATCGGTCTGTAAACCATGCTACGACTGACTGAGAGCTTTAATTTATACAAGAATGAAGTTTGTTTCAGTTGGGTCACCCAGATTTCTTAAATGATGTCATACCAGTAAATTAAAAGTATGATCTGATCTAATCTAATACAGAAATTCAAAGACAAGTATTGTAAACAAATGTGTACATAATCACAGATCTGGTTAGTAAAACCCAACATGTACAACATACAGTACAACAATAATTTTAACTTATGGTCCCACAACATGATCACACTAATTTAGTAGTAACAGTAATAACAGTAGATCAGTTGATCTATTAACTTGACGGTCAGTGGTTCAACTCCCGGATGTCGGCTATGTCAAGACACCAAAACTCTATATCTACTATTATTATCTGAAAACAGTTTTGCCAAGGGGATCAGCAGTGTTTTTTTAATTAACATAATAAACCCTGTTTATGTCAAAACCAAAATCTAAAAGTAAAAACAACAATTCACCAATTTACATGGAAGGCAACTTGTCAGAACATATGTACAGATAGAACTGTAAGAACTGCGTGGTTTGTTTTTCTTCTATTTAATTGATAACAGTAGAAACATTAGCAAACAATCCTCAACCATGTTGTGACGCGTTCAGGGACGGTATACAGTGCATAGAGTGCAGGACATCTATATTTCTAAAGCTGAGTGATTATTAAGTAACCTATTATTGGATATGCTGAAAAAACCTTAGCACGCATTTTGGTTGGAACAGCGAGATGTCTGAAAATAGCACAGGAATCACAATAGGTCAAGTAGAATAAGCTGAGAATAATATTCTGTGCTCATATTTATACTGAAGGTGTTCAGTGCCTATACTGAGCTAGCTACAAATGTATCCTCTCCAGACATATTATATTTATGAGATGTTCAGAAAAAATTCCTACTTCCAAAAACTCAAATTTTACATAAATCTTGTATGTAATAGATATAATGTCTGCATATGCAGTCAGCTATTTGTTTCTCATCAAAGGGAGGACAAGGCCTGTGGGACCACTGGAGTTGCCATAGCTACTATTAAGGACACTCTGGTCCTGGGGGATAGGGGACTGATTCTTACAGTCAGAATTTTTCCACCAGGCTTCAGATTTTTACATGTAAAACTTTCGTTTACAGGTGAGACAGACTGTATTTACTCATTCTGAGTTTATAAGCAGCTGTTGCTTTTCAGAGACATGTCCTTGAAAGAACTGCTGCATTTAAATCTAACTTGTTACAGTTGTAAGTCCTGAACAGAACAATGAACAATGGGAGGGCGGCCCCGTGACCTCACTATTTCTAAAATCCCACTGTAGACTTTCCTTATTGCTGCCACCAGAAAAACAAAACCTGCTGGAAAAGTGGTCAAATGTGGTTAAAATGTGAGCTCTGTACATGATCTGCTTCATAAGAGGTACAGTGTGAGTCATCCATTAGTATCCTACTAGGCATGCATTAGCCCAGTTTAAACACTGAGAGGCTATTAGCAATTCTGACCCACATTTCTAACTCACACACATGCATATAAACTGGACAGGACAAACACATATGAAAACACCCTGAAATGCATGTTTAAATGGAAAGCAGGGATTATGTGGTATAGATTCCTCAAGAGCAGTACATTAGAGACACGTCTTTATCATGCTGTTAGCAGGATGTCCAGCAGGGACTTTATATCACAGGCTGTTAGTTCTGATGTTCATATCACAGTCACGGCTTCAGAAAACTGCAGAGTGTGTGTCATTGTAATACAATGAGAAGATCATTTTACTCCATTAGGAAATACTGAAGAGACAACAGCATGTTGATCTTCAACAGGACCAGCACATACATTCACGCTGCTCAAGGCAAAAAGCTATGTTGCCTCCCCTCTATTTCCAACGTATCATAGTAGCAGCACACAAAGGCCAAAACTGTCATACTGTCATATTTTAACAATGAATTTTCCTTTTTTGGGGTAGGCTACTTGCTCCTTTAATAAGCTCTTTTTATACTTGGAGCCAGATAATTTCGGTTGTTTAGACATGCTGCCGTTCTGTTCTTTCCGTACCTTCAGTCATGATTTGTGAGAGCAGGGGACAGTAGAGGGACAATGTGTCCTTCCCAGCATATGAAAAGTGGAAATTTGTCCCCACAGTAACTGTCATGAACAGTCATTGTTTGCCTTCAAATGCTAAAAGAAAATAAATGCAGTAGCTAGTGCTAACTTGACAACATCATCCCAAAAGTGAGGTATGGTGGAGGGAGCATCATGATGTGGGGCTGCTTTGTTGCCTCTGGACCTGGACAGCTTGCCATTGTGGAAGTGAAAATGAATTCCCAAGTTGATCAAGGTATCCAACAGGATGATGTCAGAGTGTCTGTGTGCAAGCCAAAGCTGCAAGTTTTTTTGAGAAATATTTTCTCATTTTGAATTTGATACGTTTCAATGTGACACAGGAAAAACTGTATAATGCTGTAAAAACAGCTCTTGAAACGTCTCACAATTATTGTCAACAGTTCAGTGCCACGAAGTGCGGAACAGACAAACAACTTAATTGTCTAATTTTTATCCTAAAATACAAAAATCAGATTTCAAGAACTGAGCAACTTCAATATACTGAAGTTAACAGAAGGTAAAACGTTAAATTCTACTGGCAGCAGCTGTCAGTATAAAAAATATATATTACTGAGCTGAATAAAAATGCTTTGGTGCCTGCAGAAAATGATGTAACTCCACTGTAAGTATGAGGAGGAAATGACCATGCTCATACTGACATTTGAAATGCAGCCAGGTACAAAAATTTGACATATGTGTAGATACAGTACATATATACAGTACAGGTTGTTCATGAGCAGATTTGTAAAAAAATATTTAGATTTGATTTACACATTTGAAACTAGGGGCTTGGTGAATTAAAGTGCTCCACTTTTCTTTTTCAACACTTTGTGTTGTCAACACTTTTGCTTCATTTGAGCTGGATCATGTCAGGATCATGTACACTGTAGAACGTTGTACATGCTATAGTGATTTTCGACATTGGTGACATAGCCGAGCTTTCAATGAATCGATTCAGATTTCTAAAAGGCTCTAGGCTGTTTGCACACCTTTCCAGGAACATCTGACCTGTCAGTCTTCTCTGTTTGTGTTTATTATATTCAACCTGCCCAGTGCCTCGCCTGCTGCTCCTTGTTGTCTTGATCTCTGTTACCTGCTGTTCTTTTTTTTCTCTCCTCTGTCCACTCACCCCAAATACAAACAAATATTCTGTATAAGACCTTATATTCGGTGTAAGGTCTTAAACCTTACACTGTAAAGTGCCTTGAGGTGACTAATGTTGTGATTTGGCGCTATACAAAGTTGTATTTGAATTGAAACTGAATTGAATTCTAAACTACAAGGCAGTAGGTACAGTATGTGAAAGAAAGAGACAGTTATGTCCAGCAGAGTGAGAATTTTTTGATAAAGTCAGGATGGTCCTCACACCTTTACAAAGGCCTGTTTGAGGTATACAAGTGTGTGTGTGTGAGAGAGAGAGAGAGAGAGAGAGAGAGAGAGAGAGAGAGAGAGAGAGAGACTGTGAAACAGGTGCAGTTTGGGCATCTCTGAAGCAGGTGTGCATGTTCACCAAGACCCTGAAAATTCCTCTGATGAACTCATCTCTGAATCAACTCTCTCATCTCTCTTATTTAGACTATTTTTATTTCTATTTTATTGATTTTACATCCATTACATTTTCTGTGTTTATGCGTTTGTGTGTGTGTACACATCAGTCTGAATTTTTTTTTACTTTCTTTTTCTTGTCAGTCATCTGTAAAACACTTTACACAATTATATGAATTTCAAAGCTGCTATAAGAATAGTGTTTGACTGACTGATTGATCGACTGTCGTCGTTTAAACTCTCTAATTCCATCACAGCAGCTCAGATTAACATGAGAAGACAATAATAACTGGATATAAGAACATAAGCTCTGCTTTATGTATTAGTTTATTTCTATTCTTGAATTTTAATTACATTTAGATTTTAGGATACATTATTATATCATAAATACTACAATACAAACAGCAGTTTGACTGGACTGATGGCAGAAACAGAGGTTAATGATAGTAAAATTGATTATGAAGCGATTTTGACTAAAAACTCTTTAATTTACTTATAACTTAGAATTCACAGAGGAATCAGAGTTGTAGGTGGAAGATGACAAGCTGCTATTACTGTGATGACACCTCACTTGTAACCTTGCATTTACAGCAGTAATTTACTGTGCATTAAAGTATATAGTAGAACTAAATGTATAAAGAAAATATTCACAAGTTCCTGTAAAGCCTGTTTTATGTTTAAATGCATTATCATTTAAATAAGCTAGACTTCAGGCGTTCCAATGGTAAAAGCTCTGACCCCTTATCTGTGTGCATCCTCATAATATCATAATAATCTTAATTTCTCAGTCTTACACCTAATTTTCTCAAACTGTGACTGTTGTACAGTATGAGAAAATGTGCATAGGCTGCACACTTGCAACACCTCTTAAAAACTCCATTTCCAACTTATAAAATGGTGTAAATTCTGACAAAGGCCATAATTAGAATGATTCTGGATATCTTAAAAATGGAAATGTACCGTAGTGATATATCAGTTTCAATTTTAAGTAATTAATCAGCTAGAAAGACTATGTTTTCCAATTTTCCAGACAGCAGTTTGAAAAATAGCAGGCAAAACTGGGACAACTTGCTACCTTTTGAACCTCAGAGTCTGACTGTCAGCACTGCAGACAGGCACCAGGGAGCGGGCTTTTTTTTTTCTTTTTTGCTCCAAAAGTTTCTATGGAAATATAGTCCAGATATACCACTTGCATGTTTTCAGCAGGACTCAAATTTTAGCAAAGTGACAAGTTGTGTCTGTGGCATTCTGGGAGCCAGGCTCCCAAAAGACATACCAGGGCTGCTGGGAAGATACACACCACAGACCTGCAAAGTATTCTTGTTTTGGTAGTTCAGATATTTATATTTATACTGAAGTTGTTCTGATACATAAAGTGTACGAAACTACGAGAACGCTGTACTGTATCTCTGGAACAGTGTGAACCTCCAGTTTAATAAACTACTGAGTCAGAGTCCACTTTTGACTTTTCTTAAATGGGTTGATTCATGGCAGAGTAAACTCACAGTGCATGGCAGTATGAGGATCTCAATATAAAATAATAGTAATGACATATTTTATTGATCACCTTGGAGAAACAGTTGCTTGGACAACTGTAGTAAATGATGGAACTACTGCAGGGTTTCAGTGTCTTGTCTAATGACACTTCATGTAGCAACAACATGACACACAGGATCTGGGAATTGAACTCCTCACTCTGGCATTGGTAGACAACTGCTCCACCCACTGAGCTACTTGCCACACCTTAAATTATAATCCCTGTATTGTGATAGCCTACTATCATTTAATCAGATTCTTGCCAATAGCCATAACCTGCTAATTTTGGAATCACCCAGAACTGTGTTGTTTGACCATTTTAAACTCTTCTTTTTTTTAGTTTGAGCAGATAAACAAATCTGCACCAAGCTCCAATTTGCAGGAAACTGTTGTTGGACATGTTGGTGCATGTTTAACATAAGTGATTATATTCTGACTCACCTTGTAAAATAATTCATCTTAATTGGGGATGTAGCTACTTTTACAATGATTTTATTAAGTTTTAGCCCTACATAGAGTAAAAAATGCTCCAGTCTCCAGAACTCTCCAGTCTGAAACCTCTTTTCAATTGCATCCAATCTCATTTTTTCCCACATCATTTCTTTGACCCTGGATCCTGTGCACCATCCATCTTCTCCCTCTCCATCTCATTTCAAAGCCTATTTCACATCTGACATGACCTAAAGAGATAAATGTTTAAAAATAACATTGTCTTGAGAGTATCAAGTTCATAAGGATGCTGTGTGTCATACAGTAATCTCATATTCTTAAGAAGATATAAAGGGGCTTTGAGAATAGCAGGGGTGGTGTGGGTGCTTGTAAGGATTATTGAGGTGGTGTTAAAGTGTACTATTCAAAAAGGGTTTTTACATGAGACTACTGTCAGTGTTGCATTATAAAGGGTGGTACAGTCACAAGCTAATCCTTCAATCCTGCCTAAAATAAAAAATGCTAGAAGAAAACAAGAAGGGTTCATGGGTTATTCATACATAGTGGATCATTACATAGTGGATCAATTTGACAGGCTATTAGGCTTTTTTGATAATATCACAATATCCTGGTCATTGCAACAGGTGATTCAGTGAATTGAGAAGATGCTAGTTAAAACTTTACCGCTTTAATGTCATTTTTTCATTTTTTCAGTTTGTTATTAACTGTCTTATGGTTGTGTTTGGACACTCACAGCACTTGGTTAAGGTTAGGGAAAAAATGTGGTCTAACTTTAGAAAAACATTTTGAAGAATAAATGTTCATATGACCATTAAAATAGGTAAATATTTGAACACTGAACACTGAAAGAGGTACCTCTTGCTGTAGTCAGTCCTCCTGTTACTACTGGCCTTAAAGAGATCCCCAAAAAGATGCTCTCTACAGTAGCAAGAAAAAAGTATTTGCAGTTTCCTGGTTTTCTGCATAAATTGGTCATGAAATGTGATCTGATCTCCACCAAAGTCATAGATATCAACAAACAAGCTGACAGAACACACTCATGATTTTTAATATCTTCACTGAACATACACGTGTGTTGGTCTTCTGAGATCTCCTTACTGCGATACATGGCTCACAGCAGCTGACCCTGTTTTGGTGTTTTTATAAGTCGTGGTAACTTTAAATCATGCCTCCATTCGTGTCTCATTGATAGGACTCCAGGTTAGCTAACACCTTGGCGTTTAGTGACATCAGAAGACTACTGTTTTTATGTCATTTATCTTTAATGGGTGTGTTCAATAAAGATAAGAAAGATCATGACATGTTTTATGACCTTAGAAATGATGTGTTTGTTTGTGACTTTGGTTCATTTTAAAAGAGGAAGCTGTAGTCTCCATCTGTACTGTTTTTCCTGGGTTTTTCCTCAAAGAAATGAAGAGATTCAGAAGCCTTGCAAAACACAGCTAATGAACTGGCAGCGGGCCGCTCAGTTCACTGACGTGATAAGGGCCTTATTGCTCCAGCCAACTCCCCTCACAGTGGAGAACGTCTGTTCTCAGCTGGAGCAAAATAGGTTGATGTGCTTGTGAGAAATGAACCATACAAACATCTGCTTCAGACTGCCCTCACACTCACAGCAGTAGCACAGTGTGAAGGAAGCTCTGAGTACCTGAAGAACCTGAGGGTTACACATTTGTAACTGCTTGGTTATTAGAACTAGCTGGACAGTGTGGGTGGCAAATGTGAATGTGTTACGACTTCTCTTCCTCTGAAAAGGTTTACAAGAAAGCAGGAAATAAATGGATGTGTTTCTGCTAACACATACAGTGCAGTGTGTGTTCTGTTGATTAAATTATTACATTGACTTAGA
>JAUBNQ010000027.1:1350109-1386079 GCA_032353495.1 Ctenopoma kingsleyae | reverse complement strand
CTTTTTTCGCTGACTGCATTGCCACTTTGTTCTCCAAAAACAACCTGAAGGAGACGTTTCTCCTGTGCTGGCACACCACTAACACAAAGCAGGGACAAAGGTGAGTGGTGAATGTAGACTGATAAGCCTAATACTGTCAGTCTTGAATTTGCCTAAAGACCTTACAGGTTCTTTTCTCTCTCTCTCATACATTGTTATACATTGATATATTACACTGCCTAACCCTAACCTAAACCTTATTCTAACTCTCAAACAGCTCTTTGAAGGGCTTATGTACTTTAAGTACATAAGTACACATATAAGTAACTTAGATGTGTACTTATGTACTTTACTATTATTATAATAGTAAAGTATTGTATATTAGTACTTGAAGTATTCCCAGAATCTTTTTCTCACCATCCAGATACATAAATAACCAGATCCACTGGACAAAACAATATTTACAATCCGTTTCTAATTCAAGACTCAAGATTCAAAAAATTGAAAAGATTAACACAAATACTCAATTTACAGAATACACAAGGGATAAAAATAATTTTCAGTTATTATCAGTCCTGGGTAAAATATAGTGGAAATTGAGAACCTAATTATGTCCCGTGATAAATGGTAAATAAACAGAAATATCTGATTACATAAGAACCGTCCCCTGTGGAGCACCTGTCAGACACACAGTTCTGCAGACGGACGTACCGGGGGCAGTCAGTGAGACAGTCCATAATCTGAGAGATCATGGGAGTGTCAACCAGCATGTTTTTTTAATTTCTTTCCCATTCATTTAGAAGAATTGCAGCACCATCACCCTTTACTGTCCGAGCAGCCGTGTAGATGTTGGTGTCTTTTTGAAGTAAAACATTAACATAATAATTAGTAGCACTAACACTGTGTAATTATTGTAATGTTAAATGTGGTCAAGTGAGCCACAGTTCACATTTTAAAATGAAATCTGCAACCAGTGGATCAGATTACTTCATTACAGTATCCAGTGGTAAAAGGAGTCTTTTTGGAAATATTTTAGCCTCATTCTAAAAGGAGTAAAAAAAATCCTAGAACACTTGCTCTAGGATGAAAGTCCAAATCCAAGTGAATCTTTCTAAAGTAATTATAAAGTTGACACTGGTCCTGTTCGACATGTGCAGTGTGCAGTGTGGCTGAAGAGAATGAATCGCATGTGACAGCTGACATGTACATAGAATACAATACTTATCCTTGGAGAGTAAAGAGCTCATTAGACTAAGCTGCCATACGAGCAACAGTCTTCTGTAGGTGCAGTAAAGCTTAGTGCACTAAAGGTACTTGTGTGTGTAAGTAGAAGTGCTCAGTGTGTGTAGAAAAAAAATCCACCAGCTGTAACATTGTTCAGAGGCAACCTACAAAAGAATGACGTCTTATACTAGTTACTTGGCATCTACTCTATAGTCAAGATGAAATAAAGGAGAAGGGGGACATTAATGTGCTTGTGACAGGAGGTAAACACTGATTTAGGCCCATTTATCAGCACGGTCAGCAGTAAGAGAAGCATCAGCAGCTCTGACAGACAACTTGTGGAGGCAGTGAAGTTTAACCCAATTGCCACAATTTGTGTCAGTCAAACAGACACAATGCACATATTTTTAGATTTCGTGTGACAGTTTTCCAAGGACATCATTATCTTTAATGCGCATCGTGTAAATCCCCTTAGAAACTACAGAGAAATGATGCTCCCGTGACAGACTTTGACAGCTCGTAAATTAGATGAAAGGTAAAGATCCAGCCTATTGACATCACTGATGTCTGTACATAAACTTCAAATAAACAGGCAACTCTTTCCTCTGCACCATTGCACTAGTATGACTACAAAAAAAAGACTGCACTGCAGGACAAACAGCACACATGGAGCTGTTAGATAAGAAGCTACAGTCAAACCAGCTGAACCAGAACATCAACACAAGGTAAACAGAGCTTTTTTTGTCTGGGGACCTGTGGACCAGCGGCCATGTTGAAGTGTCACTGGACAAGATACATAGGATCTTGTGGTAGAAGCACATCTTCAGACCTTATGCTCATGTGCCCATTATCTAAAAACATTTAGTTACAACCAGGGTATACGTTTTTGAGATGGGCATACATGCTGTTTGTTGCTTTTGCATTTGGCCATTTGGAATTTGAAATTCATTTAAAACTTTAAACTTTAAATTGTGGATATCAAACCACAAGATGTGCACATATGTCCATTTGTTTACTGGCTTCAGTTCCCAGTCCACTGGCCTTTGAGCCCTCTGAAAATGCATGGTCTGACATTCATGGCCTGGCTACAACCTGTCTCAACTATGATGAGGAAATGTTTTCTGCATAAAGTGATAGAGGTGATGGCCAGAACTCCAAAAATAAAACCCATCTAACAATGAAGCACCAAAGACATGTGCTGACATGTACTGTTTCATCCTGGCATAAAAGTAGTGTTACACCATACAGCAGACACAGCACAGCATTAATCTGTTTATTTTTTAATATGAAAAGACAACAGCACATCCAATAGAACTGAAAAGAAAAGTGCTCAGGAAAGAAAACAATATTAAACTCTATTCTAGTCACTTTATAGAACAGAAAGTTTAATTTGGGATTGTTTCTGATCAAGTGGACTTACTATAAAAAGCAGCAAAGATTAGTGATCAGATGTTGACTGTTCTGTTCTAATGGGATAACAAGATAGTAAGTGCTTTCCCCCTCTATATGTAAAATCTTGACAAACATTTAGATAAAAGAGCTCTAGCAAACAAATCTAAAACATCTACTGGGCGTAGATCTAACGCAAAGCATCTTCCCACAGCATCAACAGCTGTGAACAACTTCTAACTGAATGAATTTAACTGATAATCACTGACAATAGGGACTGCTGTTCCTTCCCATTAAAACAGCCTACTACCCAGTTGATGTGCAATTATTTATGTAGCAATCAAAGAATCCATTGTAAGTCTTTGAGCAGTGCAAATTCTCAGCCAGTTTAGCTTCAAATACCCAGTCTAACAGACCCAGGTTTTCTGGATTTTTCTAATCCTCAACTCAAACTAAATTTAGGAAAAACACTTATACTGTATCTGACCATTTGATGCTTTTACACCCTGTTGTGTATGGGGTAGGTGATGGTGTATTACCTGGAACGAAGCTTCCCTGGACAACGTCCTTATACGCCCACCAACCCTCATCAAGCTTTGATGTAATAGGCTGAGCTGCAGTGAGAAAAGAGGGAAAGAAATTGAGATGTGACTCGTTGTGACGTTACAGTGAACAACTGCGGTGGCAAAGAAAAATATATAACTCAAAACAGTGATGAAAGAAAATCCCATCCCAAACCATCTCCAGCAGGTTTACCTTCAAAATAAGAGTCTTGACCAGATAAGCTTACGAAGAGGCATTGGCAGAAGCTAGTTTTCCAAAATAAGGTGGTAGCTGGTTGTATCTGTAGTATAATTCTTATGGATGTAAGGATGTTTTGTCAGCCAGCTGACAATGCTCTAAACAGCAACAGACATAAGTTTCACTTAGCTGAACAAATATTATTCATACCAAAAAGGTTATTAGCACATATCTGTCAGTGTGTAGACACGTGTAGTCGGTGTAACAACTACGCAGACTTACCTCTCATAGATAAAGAAACTAAATACTAAGAACACTAAAAGACAAACAAAAACATACTGTAAGTAAAGCTATTGATCCCAGCAACTCAAGAGGACCTGATGCCATGACATCATGCCATGATCTCCTGAAGCAATATGTTCCTGTACAGATTAGTGAGGAACAAGTGGAGCTAGTTGCTACTGCCAGCACCTCCTATAGAAAAGACTGCTCTGAAACGGTCTATGGTTACATCACGTGCTTCAAAAGGCAGCAGTCATAAATGCATGAATAATCTTGACTTTAGTTACAGTGGTTTGTATTGGTCTTGTAGTCATCTTGCGATGAAGAAGACCAGCACATTCACACAGCACAGAAGCTTGTGCAAATAATGGTTTAACTAGTTCCATGATAATGGCTCAGCATTCAAAAATATGGATCATTCCATACCACATAAGTGGGAACCCTGTTGAATGTTTCAACCCTGATGAACATACTTGACAAAAACAACAACAAGAAGAACAGACACTTGAGTACTAGACAAAGAACAATTTTAAATAAATCACTGGTTTATCGACCTTATGTTTGGCTACTGAGATGCGCTAACTAACAACACGTTCATACTACAGCAAATCACTGACAGCTGCCATTGATTCTTAATGGAAACAACGTTGCTGCTAACAGTAGCAATTACTTTTTCATATAGGGCCATGTAGGTTTGGATAGTTTTTCTTCCTTAATAAATAAAATCATCACTAAACATTGCATTTTGTGTTTACTTGGGTTATCTTTGTCTAATATTTAAATGTGGTTACAGTCACAGACAATTAAGTGTGACAAATATGTAAAAAAACAAGCAACTCAGTAGCAACAGAAAATGCCAAGAAAACAACAGCTCAAACACAACAAAACATGATTTAAACAAGTTGTTGCCTCCAATTTGAAGGTGAATAATCAGAGTCGTCATAATCTATGCTCCCAAGACTTCATTACCTTTGGCGTTCCCTCAGTATGTACTGAATTGCTGCTCCTTCAACTTGGAATAGGCTGCAGCAGGACCTAAAGCTGTCTTCCTTGATCCCATTAGGAAGATTTAAAGGTTTTCTCAATGAATTGGAGAAAGCATCTTTGAACTGTTCTTGTTTTTAATATGTATTGTTTTATTGGATGTCTGTAACTAAATGTTAAGTTTGTCCCAAACAGGTCTTGCAAATGAAACTACATGTCCCAATGGGATCATCTGTATAAATAAAGGTTAAATTAAAAAAAAAAGCTGGTTAAAACTGTGTGTATTAGAGATAAACTAAAGTTAGCAGTTAGGAAGTCAGTTGTGCACATCTAACCTCTGTTTTGTTCCCCTGCTGGACCTGTATGTGGTTCAGTTCTGTTTTACATAGTTTACAGAACTATTTCACAGCATCAGCCTGTATCTGCACTTAGGTGCTGGTTTTCATTAGAACTGTTACAATTAGGGCTGAAACGATTCCTCGAATTATTCGATTTTAAAAAAGGAATTTTTTTGTAGAATCGAGGCTTATTTTACTTCATATAACTCACGTTAAACAGCATGTTCCGTATGTGTTTCACACGGACTGTTATAATTGACGCGCATTCAAAGGAGGTGCGATCAGAGGCGTCTAGTCTAACAAACCAAAGAAGAAGAAAAAGATGAAGAAGGGTTTCTTCTTTTTACAGAACTTACAAACAGAACATAAACAAACAGCGAGTATACAACATATAAACAGATGAAGTATACAAGAGAATACAATAAGTATAAAAACAACCGGGGGTGTTAATTATACAAATAAGTG
Source organism: Ctenopoma kingsleyae (assembly GCA_032353495.1). Lineage (NCBI taxonomy): Eukaryota > Metazoa > Chordata > Actinopteri > Anabantiformes > Anabantidae > Ctenopoma > Ctenopoma kingsleyae. Next base: position 1,380,677 of record JAUBNQ010000027.1, on the reverse strand, counting down.
CAAAAATTTAAATATATAAATCGTCATAAGAAGAAGGGTTTCTTTGCGATGACGGAAAACCGCAGCGAGCATAAAATGTCTAAAGTGTGTGAACATTTTACGTTAGTTAAGGAGGACAAGGTGGTACAGTGTATACACTGTAAACCCGACCTGGCGTATCATAACAGTACTTCATCAATGCTCCAAAGCATCTGCACGTTAACTGCAGTTCACCAAGCAGAGCCTCTGCAAGGTAACGTAAAAGTTGATGCTAGCTGATTTAAGATTGCTAACTAACTTAAACACTCGCGTGCACGGACACAGAGACAAACACACAAACGCCCACACACGTGCACTCCTGTTACATAATGCACTAATCAATACTGTTTGAAAGGCAAAAATACATTTTATCCGATTACTCGATTAACTGATGAAAAAATCAACAGGATACTCAATTTCAAAAATATTTGACAGCTGCAGCCCCAGTTACAATGACAGTGGTGTCAATCAAGTCACCATTTCAGAGCGATCAGTAAGTGTAACACATGGAATCACACAGATAGTGAAAATATAGTCTATGCACAGGGATGTGCAAAGGCTCAGGAGGATGTGGATGTAACCCAGGTTCAAACAGAATAAAAAAATTATCAAAGCAATACCAATAAAAGTAATTACAAATAAATAATTTATGAAAAAATATCTTTCTCAATAAACAGATCACTCCATGTTGCTTATACCTATAAATAAAGACATTCTGTTTTTCCCTACTCTACATGTCATTGAAAAACAGACTGGTCCTTCTGATTTGGATTATCTGTGGAAATTGTTCCAGTGATGGATCAGACTGCATGAAAGACATTTGCTCCTGCACCACTTCCACTAACACATCATACAGTCTGACAGTCAACCTGACCAACAGGTAGCTGCCCTTAGCCTGCCATCAGGGGGTTGGTCGCTGGGAGGTCGTGCAGTTCGTCAGACCGGTAGGCGTCACAGGTTTTGCACTCTTGCAATAATGATATATTTTCCTGTAACATCCTTGTTGGGGTCACATGATATGTGGTCTAATGTGTCTCAGATCACCTTGGAAAGTAGTTTGAGTGACCAGATTTTTTTTTTGACTGTTTTTACATTTGACCAGTAAACATTTTCAAACCAGGGTCTGTCAATCATGGAGGTAGGAGTGTGCTGATGAGGTCAAAAGGTATAAGAAAAATTAGATGTATAGATGCACTTTGAATCCAGGTTTGTAAACCTACATACTTAATGTAAAGATGTCTCCCAATCCTGAAACCTAGAAGGAGAAGAATTTTCTAACATGACAACAATACTAAACACTGAGCCAATAACTCACTTTTCAAAAAAAACGAAAATAGTGAAAACTGCCAAAGGACCAGGACAAGAAGATCAGGTTTCCTCACTTGAATTCAACTGGACACCTTTGCAGTATTTTAAAGCTGAATGCAGAGCAACAAAACTGATCCAGCAAAGTGAAGAACACCACTCCATCTCTCCAGCAGGATCAAATGGAGGGATGTAGCAGCTGGTTTTCTGGAGCTTTCCTTATCATTCAATTAGTCAAACATTTCTGCTTTTGTCTTCGATTGGCTTCATTCTTCTTGAACTCTGGCCTCAAACAAATGCATTTGCATAAATAAAGCACAGTGAAACATACCTGCAGTGTTGCCAAACTTCACCCAAGGAGATTTCACCAGAATATTGCATGTGCTACAATGTCAGCAGCGACAGCAGCAGAAGTTGAGGCTTGCAGCTTCAGAAGTGATGAGTAGGAAGTCCTGTCTCATACTACTGAGGGAATCTCTGCGTGGAGCTAAATGTCTCTCTAATTTATTGACAGTGATATTCATGAGCAAGGCTATTTATATTCATAGTGGGATGTTTGATCCAATATACTATGATTTACGTGTGTGTGTGTGTGTGTGTGTGTGTGTGTGTGTGTGTGTGTGAGGCTACAGATTCAAAGTGCTGGCTGATGTAGAGTTTTAAGGTGTGATTTCAATAATGATGCAAGGTTTGGTCGTAGAAACAGACTTGATGGTTTAGCTGATTGGCAGGTATCGGTGGTGAGTACTGTGGTGACATCAGTGCAGCCTCATCCTAGTGTTTCTGTGTCGGTCGAACATTGTGAAGGATCTTATCGCCTCCTTACCTGATGATGTGCAGATGATATATGTTTGCAGAATCACTGATATGTCCCACACGACATGCATTCTTCGTTCAGTTCATGCTCGTGTTCTGCAGCTGTTGCGGGACGGTCGCACTTGTGGAAGACACGGCCAAACTTTGAGCATTTTCCCTCCTCTTTGGTTCTCGTCGTCTCTCGCCTCTCTCCCTCTCGAGGAGCGCAGAGACGGTTTGAAGCCTTACGGGAGATCCGCCCTCACAGCATCGTCCTCTTTCACAGCCCGGTTTGGTGCTCGGGCAACATTTCGCCGTGTTTCCTTGTTATCTCGTCTACTTATTGGCCAGTTCACAATAAAAGCTCTTAAATGCACCTTCGATAAACGGCTCGTTACGCAGCTCTTCCTTCTGCCTTTCCTTTGGATCAGGTGGATGTTTGTGACGCACCGCTGGTCTGCTGCAGATCAGGCAACTTTACTGACGACGCAAAGCGCGCAGAGAGCGCACGGAGCATCAGCGCATCCATGACACCGAGCGATGATGGAAAGTGAGCCCTTTAAAACCTTTTAGTGGGAAATATAAGCTGCGAGATATAGTGGGAAAACTTCATTCATCTATTATCATAGTGTGATGTAGAGTCAGAGTAAAAGCCCATAATCCAATAGTGAGGCGTTATACAATACAACAAACACTTGTTTTATTCCAATGTTCAAAACTAAGAAAGGAAAAGTCAGCATCAGTGATGATCTCACTGTGTGATGTCGACACACACAGGAAACAACCAGCAGCGCACTGATTCATCTCATGTCTAAAACAGACATCCAGTCATTCACGTTCACAGTGAAGCAGCGACCTGGACGCAGCGTGCTGGATGATGTTTGGCTGTACTGACCTACATCAACACCTGCTCCTGTGGATGCGCTGCGACCTCTAGTGTTATTTTCGGGTTAGTGCTTTGAAAACCAGCTGGAGAGACATGTTTCAATTCATTACAGCCAATTACTGTGAAAAGATTTGAATCATTGATCAATTGCCAATTACTGGGAAATTTTTAATTGTTTGTTTGTAAATGTTTTATTATTTAGGATAAATTCCAAACTTACTTTTATCTTGAAACCAGTAATTTCATAAAATAATATCTTCAATAAAACATAGCATCAAAGGAAATTTTTGGTTAATTATTAGTAAATCAGTTTTGTTTTCACCGTATTATTGACTAATTTCAAGATTGTTTTACACCAGTTGGTTGTAATTAATTTAAATTGTGGGACGATTACTGGGTAAGTATTATTAAATGAGTGGAATCTACTTTACCAGGTTACCCTCCAAACCCAAATGTTTCCAGTTTGTTAATGACATTCAAGCTTTTCAAGCATAATAAATAGCTTGAAATGATACAAGTGGTAAGTGATGAACTGCCAGAGGTTAAAAAAAGGTAAGGTTACCCAAAACTGAAACATAATGTACATTTTAGAAGTATACAAAAACTTAAAGCTGTTATGCTGCAATGGAGGTTGACTGAGCCTTGAAAGTTGGTGCTATTTGTAGAGGTTTTCCAACTTTTCTCGAGTACTTACAACCCCCCTCTGTCTGCAGAACAGTAAAGTTGGAACACACTGCAAGCCATACCCTCGTGAGCATTATTTCAGCAGTATTGCATTGCTGAAAGCGGTGTATTGCTATCAAAATGGCGAGAAAAATGCAATTAACAATGGCACTCAGAAACTGGGAGAAACTCTTACAAGAAGAGGTCTGGCAGACCCAAAGTCACAACAGCATCAGAAGAAGATAAGATTCTGAGAGCCAGCAGCTTGTGTGATAGGTGGCTCACTGGACCACAGCTTCAAGCACAGCTTAATAGTGGTCGTAGTAAGCAAGTCTCAGTTTCAACTGTAAAGAGAAGACTTCGAGTTGCAGGTTTGACAGATCATGTTACAGCAAGAAAGACATTGAAAGACGTTAGAATTAGAAATAAAGAATTGCCTGGGCCATGAAACACTACCAATGGACTAATAAGACTGGAAGGTGTTACGGACTGATAAATCAAAAGGGACATCTTCAGTTCATCACATAGATTTTTTTGCACGTCATCGCAGACGCAGTGTTTTACATCAACTGTCAAAGGTGGAAGAGAAAGTATGACGGTCTGGGGATAGTTTGCTGGATCCAGGGTCAGTGACTTGTACAAAATGAGAGGCACTCTGAACCAAAATAGCTACCACAGCATTCTGCTGTGCCATGCAGTACATGCACCTAGTTCAGTAAGGAGTTCATCCTACAGCAAGATAATGATCCAGTACATAGGTCCAAGCTATGCCAGAACTACCATAAGATGGTAAGCTTGAAAACATGAAGTGGACAGCACAGTCTCCAGACTTGAACTCCACTGAGCTGGTTTGGAGTGAATTGGACAAAGCAATGTACAAGTGCCACATTTAAGGGAACTTCTGCAACAGATTCTGCAAGAAATTTTAACACTATTTTATTTCCATTGTAGAAAGAATGCCAAGAGTGCCATAAGTGTGTTCAGCTGCCTAAGGTGACTATTGTAGTGAGTCAGAAGTTTAGAATACATTTTGCCTTCATTTCAGAGTACAATTAGACATTAGACAAGTTGAATTTCAGTAAAAAACTGGAAAAACTGGGGTGTTCTAAAACTTCTGACTGGTAGTGTACACACACACACACACACACACACACACATATATATATGTAGACAGATAGAGCTGTCTGCTGTATGTTCTCTCATTCCTTTTTCCTCTCCACACGATTTTAGAATGTGACGTGTACAGTACGCTGTAGGAAAGCAGACAGCATTCACTTCACACAGATTTTATTTCATTAATGACTTTGCAACCAAATGAATACAGGTCACAAACACATGAACATGAAACTATTTTTTAAAACACAGACTAAGACAATGTTTACCAGTCACTGATTTCAGTGTAGTTCTTCATAATGCTAATGGTTAGCCCTCTAGCTGGAACATGTGATGGAGAAACGGTGATGAAGGGCTGTTTCCATGTTTCCTCTCCTACTGAGGTCTAACTGCACACAGCGGTCACTGCTGAGGAGCGCAGCGCACATCATGGGGATACAAAACTAAAATGCAAACACTAGGTTCCAGTTATGCCACACAATAGAAAGAACGTGTTGCCCTTATGTAATACGATGCTGAGGAGAGTTTCACACTGGAAAGGTGAAGTTCTAGGCATGGTCCCACAACAAGCTAATTCAGCATTTCTTTAAGAAATGAGGAAAGAGGGAGGGGAGAGATTCCTAAACTGCAGCGTTAGCTTCATGAAGAGACCATCCAGATAACAGGTGTTGGTAGGCTACTTTGGTTTTTTGCTTCCTGTCTATGGTCTTGCACCCCCCACATACTGAAAAAGAAGAGTCAGGAGGGTTGGACAATGTGGTGGATGGAGGCATTGGGTTAGCTAGCCCCTGGACTCCAGAGATCTGCAGGAAGAAAGACAGAATAGCACAGAATAACTCAAACACTTCTTAATAGTAAGTACACAGGCCTGTGACCTCGTCAGCATCCAGATACAGTTAATAGCAGGTGGAGGTGGAGATGGTGACATGCAGGTTAGTACAGACAGCGCTGTGTACTCATACGTATATTAACAGCGGTGACAGGGTGCAGACTAACGAGCTGTCTCACGAGTAGCTGGTGTGCTGCTGTCGTCTGCGGGCGCTCCTCATCTTCTCGAAGCGAGCCTCCATTTCCTCCAGGACCTTTGGGGTGTAGCGGACCACGAGCTTCACTGAACCCTGGGCGGCCTTCAGCAGCTCCACAGCCTTCTCATGGTGCTCCCCCTCGACGCTCTACACACCCAGCACAGAGCAAAGGAATGAATACTTTCTCAAGCGTCTGTGTTTATAGTTTTATGCCTTCACTTAATGCACATTTTACTGTGATAAATTCAATTTTAAATAAAAAAAAAATGCAATCTACACACAATATTCATCATGACAAAGTGAAAACATATTTAGAAATGTTTGCAAATTTATCAAAAATTTAAAATTGAAGAATTGAAATTCTTACTTGAGTACTTTGTAGAAGCCAATTCTGCTGCAGTTACAGTATTGAGTCTTCTTTTTAAGTCTCTACAAACCTAAAATTTCCAAATCCTGCCTCTTCAGGTCTCTCTGTATATACGTTTAAGTGTGGTCTTTGGTTGGGACACTCAAGAACAGTCATTTTGCATTTCCATTAGGCAAAGATTTGGGATAGTAGCTGGTAACAGGCACTTTTTTGGCATCACCTGCTAAAAAGTTCCAAGTAAATCAAAGCGGTACCAAGAAATGAAGTAAAAACATTGCAGACTAATGACTGGTCAGACAGAGTTATCATACATGCATCATTGTATGAGTTTGGTATGGTCTTCGTGCTTAAAAAGCCAAGCTACTGTTGGAGAAGTGTTCAGGAAGAGGAGGGGGAAGCCAGCTATTTTTTTGATGTTTGCTTCAGGTCACGGTTATGCAGAGAAGTGAACCATGACTTATTTTGTTGTAAATTCATCCTTCTCTCAATTCTAACCAGTAATCAGTAAAGACCTGATTCATGGAGTGTTTCTGACATGGTCATTCTCACAGCAGGTTCTTCCACCTCTGCAGAAGACTTCTCAAGCTCTGCTCGGGTACCTGTTGGGGTCTTGATCACCTCCCTGATAAGAGGCCTTCTTGTCCTGTGTGTCAGTTTGGTCAAATGGCCAACTCTAGGCAAAGTCCAGTTCCAGAGTTCTTCCATTTCACAAAAACAGGGTACACCAGATCAGAATTTGGAGTCGAGGCAAGGGCAGCCAATACTTTTGCATAAAGGAGAGATTTCAGTTTTTGATTTTTAATACATTTGCAAAAAGAGAAAAAGAGAAAATGGTGTTTTGTGTAATCTTTATGGGATGCTACATGTAGACTGATGGTAAAACAAGCAATGACTCCTTTTCAAATTAAATTTACATTATTGTAAAATGTGCAAAAACTTTGGCATAAAACTGTTTATTTAAAGAATAAAGCTGATTTTATAATTGTTCAGGCTGACAAGCTTCATGTTCATGTGGACTGTCCACACAATGACCACATCCATCTCTTTAAGTAGACCGTGGGCCTGACTGTCTTACCACTCCGTTAACAGACAGCAGCTGGTCTCCTCTCTTCAGTCCTCCTTGGCGGTCAGCCACACCTTCAGGGATCACTCTGGAGATGTAGATAGGGGAGTTCTGCTCTTTGCCCCCCATGATGTTAAAGCCAAGACCTTCATCGGTCTTTGGCAGCTCCACCACCCTTGGGTGTGCGTGGCCCTCGCTGGCTGCAAAGGCTGCCACTGTGGCCTGGTTAGGAAGGAAGCAGTAAAAGTTCAGATGCAATACACAACTGCCTTTACTGCACTTTTTACTGACTGTTCAAAGATTTCTTTGTTTTTGTGCATAAGAAGGTTTATATAACAAGGTTTATCTGGCATTGACGTCAGGCTCAAACCTGTGTTCATTTGTTATTTGAGATTTATTTGTCATTTCATTATGTAATGTTTTGTTACTTTAATTTGACATTAAGTTTCAGGTGATGGTGAGGATGCTACAGCATAACCACACACACCACACCTTGCATTCTGCTGTTTATGCTCTGTCCAGCATTGTGACATCAATCTATCATTGTTTCACACTGGTGCTGTAAATGTGAAGGATTTACACACATGGAAAGAAATGGCATCTTGTAGTAATGAATTTTAAAAAAGGTTAACACTTTGTGTTACTATAGCGATAACAATAATAATAATACTGCTTCTGAAAAGAAACTAAAGCTGGCAGATAACTGTAGTGGAGTAAACATTAAAGTAACATAAAATATAAAAACTCAACTTCAAGTACCTCAAAATCATACTTATGTACTGAACTTGAGTAGTGCCCACAACATACCTAGGTCTTAGTGTTTCTAAAACACCTCCAGTAATGAATTGAATACCTTGGCTGTTGCTTGTGCTCGCACTTCTGGTCCTCCAACAATGTCTAGAGTGTCATATAGCTGCTCATATACCTGAGGGACAACAGAGCAGAGCCCAGGTGAGTCACAGCAACATACACTGGTACACAGGTGACGACAACATCAAAAACATCCAGGACACAAAAGTTGAATCTTTAAGAAATGAAATGTTGATTCCAAACACATCTGTGTGCAGCAAACATATTTGAACATATTTGTCTGTTTATACATTAGAAGAGCTAAAAGATGAGGAATAGTAAGAAAATGAAAAGATACTAAAAGGTAATTAATGTTCAGGTGGCATCTTAATTTGTGAAAAGGCCTGAGCCCCCACAGCCACCCCCTCTGCACACCCCTGCCCTCAGTACATCAGACAGGAAGCAGTAGTGGGGTGTGGAAATAAGTGGAGCTGACCATCCCTAATAACTGTGCCCCCCAGACTTCCAGTAGCACCCCACTGTACATCCATACCTCTCTGATGGCAGCACAGAATTTGCTCTGCAGGACCCTCTGCAGCGCCTGCAGTTTGGGAGGAGGCAGCTCGCCGCTCCTCTGCAGCCGATCCAGCAGCTCGATCACTCTGCACACATCTGACACACATGAGCCTGGATTATCAACACAGAAATGTAGACAACTGGCCCTCATGGGCCCTGATTCTCAGAGGGCCCCAGGTTCACAGGATGACAAATATGATTAGTCAATTAGTTACTGAATTCAATACATTTAGTAATAAACACAAGCTTAACAACAACTACAGTGTAACAGGGCTGCAGGGTGGCCTTGTCTTTTAGTTGGGCCCTTTGTAAAAATCTAGATTCTCTACCATAGGTATGTCAGAAATCATTATACTCTAGATATATTAGAATCTTGTTGGGAATAAATCCACAAACAGCAGGTCATTCTAAAAAAAAACAGGTAAGTTAAACTGACCATGATTGAATGAAACACATTTAAAAGTGAAAATTGACAGAAAGAATATTTAGACGCTGTCTCCTTATTTATACACACTACGATCATAGATCATGTTCAGTCCTAGGTCGTCTAGGTTTTAGAAATTCTTTTACCCAACTCAAGGAGAACAGTGACTCTTGGACTTTTTTTTCCCAATTTTTGAGAAAGCGGCCATCACTCCTGATTTTTACACTGTTTCACCAGTTAACCGAGACTTGTTATGTCGTTAATTGTATTTTACAGATGTTACGTTGACTATCAGAAAGAAACATTGATTCAGGTCCACTTTATTAATTCAAGTCTCTTAGTGAGACTTGCTTTTAGCCAGATTCATCAGGGTTAATTAAACGCATGATCGTAACTGCAGCGTGCGACCCCACCTTAAATTACCTCCCGTCGTGCGTTTACAGGCGAACATCTACAGCTCAATGTCATCCAGCACTGTGCGAACGCAGTTCGCTCCTCCATTCAAGCGAACGCTCCGGCTTCGACCGCTCTTGACGCGTCCGCATCGCGGTGCTATTCGTTTGTTCGCGGTATGATTCGACGCAGATAGATGTTTTGTACAACTGAATTCAAAACTGTTTTATACGAATGTGGTGGAAGGCAGAGAACGTGAGAATTAAAGCAAAGCCGAAAAATCCAGAAGGATGTCAACAATGACCCAGCAGCACGAATGGACGCTTCTGCTAATGGCGTTCACTATGAGAAACGAACAACGTTCGCGCGACACACCAGCCCCTCTCCGTATGTACGAGCAACTGCAGCGAAGTCATCAAGTTTAAATTAACCGTCACTTTCCCCATGACTTATTGTTTTAAGACAAAAATGCTCACTGCATGTGCACCACTACTGAAGTTACAGGAGCCAGTACGTGGTAGAGAAGCGCTCCAGTCAGCTCGTTACCTCTTTCCAAGCACAGCGGCTCCGTCATGGCCGCCATGTCTGCTTCCTTGGCCGGGTGGTAGTAAGAGGACATCATTCTGAGCTCCTCCGCGTCCTGGACGATGCCTCGATTTAACACTGCGTCTATGAGCAGAACGTCTGGTTCACATCGACGCGTGGTCCATGTTTTGTGAGGACTTTGTGAGCAGTCTGAAGCCAGGAGTATGTGAGCGAGGGTCGAGATGCTGGAGCGAGGATCAGGCAGGAGAACCTGACGCAGCAGCTTCACTGCGTGACTCTGTGAGGAGCCGCTCCAGCTGCTACGTCTCTTTAAAGTCAGCAGTGCAAAATGAAAGCATACAGGTAGATAGTAGCTTCAAACTGATGACATGTGTTACACTGTTCACTGTAGTCGTAGAATGTGTAATGGCAGATATTAAAACCTTTAAAACCAAAATGTTATGGAGCAGCTCTGGCTTTAAGTCACATCTTTATTAAAATGATCCTGCAAATCTAAACATACAAACAGCAGACATTAAAAAAATATTCCAGAATGAATCAACAGAAACGTCCTCATTTGTCACACATTTCCTTCTATTCCACACACTAAGTAGAAATGGGTAACTGGGTCCAAAGTATCTCACTTGTTTGTGGATCTACAAATTAAAGTCAACACATTGTACCCATGTCAGAACAAAACAGATCATGTTTTTACAGTCCCCAGTGAGTGGTGGAGATTACAAGAGAAACAAATTAAAAATAGAAAAAAAAGATACCCAGCTTCAATCACTATGGTCATCTGGTAATATACAGTGGCACGGATTAGTTGGGCAACGCAGGAAAGCTGCAATTTTCAGAGATATCCAATCAGTTCTATGCATCAACATGTGCAACAATAATCAGTGGAATATTGCAACAGAGGAGGAAAACCAGCGACATGTCTGACAGTGAGGAAGCCCTGGCCTCACTCACAAAGCTATAGGCCAAGTTAAGTACAGAATGAAACGTATGAGTGGAAGTCTGCTGGGAGAGGGAGCGTCTCAGTACTCGTCTCCTGGAGCCTCCATCTTGTAGCCGTTCTCACTGGAGCCGTAGCCATCAGCCGATGGCACCGACTGCTGGTCCATCATCCCATCCTGACTGTACTCTTCCATGTGTGGCGGCGCTCCTCCCTCATCCTCGTTTCCCATGTCGTCTTGGGCGCCCATGTCGTCTCGCAAGGAGCCATGGCGCTCCTCTCTGCGCTCCCCTCTGTCTCTCTCCCCCCGTTCTCTCTTGTGCTCTCTGTCTCTGTCCCGGTCTCCCCTGCGCCTGTCCCTGTCCCTATGGCTACGCCTCCGCTCTCTGTCCCTTTCTCTGTCCCTGTCTCTACGCTCCTCCATTCCCTCACCCCCTTCTTCATGTTCTTCCAGCATCCGCTCCCCACCCTCGGGGGCACCCTCTCCCTGGCTGACCTCCTCCCCATCCAACCCCTTGCCTCGCTCCCTGTCTCTTTTGCGGTCCCGGCTCCTGCTTCTTCTCTTCCTCTCTCGGCTGCGCTCCCTCTCACGCTCTCGACGCCGGTTGCCACCGGTGCCCTCCTCTCCTGCTGCAATCGGTCTTTCTCGCTCCCTCTCTCGCTCCCGGGAACGGGTACGGCGACGTCGTTCGCGGGATCGGGACCTCCGGCGCTCTCTGTCCTTATCCCGTTCCCGGCTGCGTTCCCTCCGGTCTCCACGGTCCCGATCACTATGAACAATCAAGTACATAAACAAGTACATAATGGAGACCGTTATACAAAGACCACCAAAACAGTATACCCAACGGGTCTTCTCTGAAAACACTCACCTCCCCAGGGGACGATCATCATAACGGGATGCATCATCTCTGCCAGAGTGCTTGATGTTCACATCAGCTCCACCCCTCCTAGTGCCACCCAATCCACCACCTAGTTAAAAAACAAGGAAAACAGTTTGTGTGTTAAGGAGTTTACACACTGTGTACATCGACAGAAATAATGGGAAACAAAACACTCACCTAGCCTGCGAGGATGCCAGCCTTTGACGGTGCGCCCTCTTTCCACGTCCACCAGCACCCTTCTGCCGTCAATCTTCTTCCCGTCTGCATGCTTGTAGGCAGCTGGAGAAGAGGATGGCGACAGGGAGCACAGAGGTGAGACGGAAGCACAACTGCATCAATGTGGCCAAGGAAGGAAACAGTGCATTATTATACTGACCAGGAGCAGGCGAGGCCGAGATGGCTGCTCTCTGGGTAAAAGCCGAAGGATAATGGGAGTAGACTTCCTTCCACCCGATGAGTGATTGATACGTTACACTTTTAACGGCATCATTTTAACTCCCAGCTTTGTTTCACTGCTATCACTGTCTATGTTGATTGAAAGTCTATAAATGCCTGTGTGGACTTAAATTTCACATTGTCTTAGGGCGTGGACTCTAAACATATTATACTAGTAGGTTGGTAAGTTTGAAACACTGATTGTTAAACCACAGTTGCCATTTTGAATCATTTTTTAATTCTGCATTTCTAACACTACCTGCTGGGACCGGTGACAAGTTTATGTAATGACTACTTGGACACTGTGCCGAAACTGAAATCTACTATTTGTTCAGTGTCCTTGATTTTGATCAGTAACAGATTAATGCTTGAGAATTAGTGATTGTGCACACACAAAGGTATGTAGCTCAGAGAGAGCAACGAGACACACATCATGATGCAAGCCAACAGTAAGGAGCCTTTATCAACAAGGAGTCTTCAACATCTGGCCTTTTACCAACTGTGTTCCACACCTCATCCTGTTACACCACACAGTCATTGCATCCACCTTGTATGATGGACTTGGCGAGATCCTAGTGGTTCATTCTTGCTGCTACACTGGTCTGATGTAGTGATAAACAGGGCCCTACCCAAGGCCGTCACTTACAGAATACAACCTGAGGGCCTTACCAGAATCCCCCAATCAGACACACACTCAGATCGTGTTCTTACCATATTCCCTCAGTGATGGGACCTTATGACAGTCTCTGCCCCAGCCTCAGGGCTTTACCAGAATTCTCCTGCACTAGAATACACACTGTCACAACACCTATAGGGGGCCTTACCAGAACCCCTCCACTTCCAGAGTTCACTCAGGATGACAAAATCCCCTCCAATATTAGGGCCTTACCAAACCCCCACCAGTACTACCAAAACTGACCAACTGAAAAACAAAAACAAAACAAAAATACAGAGCCTTCTTACAGGAGTTGCCTTATCACAACCCCAACCAACTAATGAGATAGAAACTGTATTTAATTTTCTAACAATTCAGTGAAGTCATGTTCCTAACGCTGACATGTCTTGAATGTGAAGTGGCCTGAAATGTTGAAGTGATTTAGGGCGTCCACTGTCTAAACGTGTTACTGATATGTCAAAAACTGAAACTGAAGAAAATATTTCTTTGAAAATCTGACTGAATTCATCTGTAAGGCTGCATTAACTAATATCCAACTTTGGTTATGTAGTGAATCAATGTATGAACAGCCCATCTAACTGAATTACCAAGAAAACTCCCCTCATCAGCCTTTTCTATTAAAGCCAGCTTGGAAAAAGTTTTACTATACGCCACCGCCCATCAGATACCCAACATTCTCTAGATTCAGTGAGATTGTAGAAGTTATATTACGCTAATAATGTTCGGCCTCAATGACTTATATCTTATTTTAGTTTTTTGTAAATTAACTTGGCTCATTAACACTTGAGCTCAACAGACATGAAGTGACACTTTAGTTTCCCAATTTTACCAGTTGACTGTGATGGAGTGATTGACATCTGCACAGACACTTCCACATTACTAATGAACATACCTTTAGTGATACTCTAAAGCTCATTAATATCCTTTTCGTGGCAATAAAGATATAACTGACGTATGCTGAATTCTTTAAACAAGCCTCTTCACGGCAGATCTTACCTTTATAGGTCACAGCAATATATTGCCAGGCAACAAGACCGATAGAAAAAAGTTAACATCACTATTTCTAATTACACCTGCAGAAGACGGTGGTGATACTGACAGCTGTGGAAGAACACATCTGGATCTTCCACTGACCTTGTGTCTCTACATACCGCTACATCAGCCCTGAGGTAACCCGAGGTGGCTTTAACATAAAGGGTTGAATCATTGGGCAATGGTTAATATACTAGTGGTTAGGGGTGCGTTCAATGGTCAAAGCCCAATATCCAAGCAGTAATAACTGCAATGAAAGGTCTTTGGGGCTTTCAAAAAAACGCTTTACCCATTGAACGTAGCTCCTCTTTCCTATGTAGGAGATGGAGGGTGGAAAGAAATCTTACCCATCATACAAACCCATTATACCAACCATATACTGAGCTGTGGTAGTAGGGTGTAGATGTATCATAACCATCATCATCTGCCAGCCAGCTCTGGCCAATAGCCATCACAGATTGGCGGCTGCAGTGGCAATGAGAACAACACACAGTTAATATACTGTTTAGTCCCACATCCACCCCTCTAGTCCAACCCCTGCTGTAACTACATAACTGTGATTCAGCAACTCTGGTCTTGAAGAGCTGATCTCACTAATGTCCCAGAAAGGTGTCACTGTGTTAGATGGCACCATTCACTTGTCCAAAGAGACACTAATGGAGCCGTGTTCATTGCAGGTTCACCACCAGCTTAAACATTCACTGACATGGTGAAGCTGAACTAATCTCACCATGACCAGGGTTGAAGACCACCAAATAAAACTCAAACAAGCTCAATGCCTAGTCATATAAAGGATGGGTTTCATACAGTCCTTCACACATTTCTGGTAAAAACCCCATTCAATGCTTGGTGACCAGTCTGACCTTGTGCTTACCATTTAAGTCCAACCAGGAGAGCTGCTCTTCCACAGAGCTACAACGCCTAACAGTTAAAAGACAATGCGCCCTTTGACAGGCAAAGATGTTCAGGTTCACAAATGAAAGACACATTTCTACCACTTTGTCGTCCCACTTTTCCCATGATGCCCCGCTGAATGAACCGCCTCCCTCCTCAACCAGACTATTAGTCAACTGATGACACGCTTCAAACACAAACACACACAGTCACCAGAGTGGATTTCAACATGCAAACTGTAGGATAAATACATGTGTAAGATGCACTGTTTCTGTGATGTCATAGCCATCTATGTCCTCAATAGGCAGTAATCACAAGCCGCCATCTACTTATCATTACAGTAACATCCATATGCGAAATAAACGAAATGAGGGTCAACTGAAGAACCACCCTGCATGTTCTAAATCAGCTTCATCAACATGTGATCATTTATAAAAATGGCTTTGAATTGTGCTCTACATTGGTACTCACAGTGCATGTCACGTTCATGCTCGTACTCAATGAATGCATAGCCCCGAGGCTTCCCCGTCTTCTTGTTGTACACTATGTAAATCTGAAAGAGACAAACATTAGGCATTAGCTGACTGTGGGATTCTTTGTTACATAAACAATGATTCTATTCCTGTAGATCAGCTCAGCACACCAATACAACATTATTGTGTCATTTAATCTTCAAAGTTGATTATCTTCAGTTTTATATGAAAATATTAGATTTTCTACGTGTTTACTTGATGTTCCATACATTTCTGTTCAGGTGCCTCCGGGATTTAAAGTGTAGTTTGTAACAAAGAGCTCAACGTACCCGTTTGATGGGGCCATACACCTCAAACTCACGGCGAAGTTTGGACTCTGTAGTATCATAGTTCTACAACAAGAACAGAATACCATTAGACATCAGTTATGGTAAATTACTCACACCTGATGATTCACAGCAAGCACCTTGTGTAAGAACAGGTAATAAAACTCAAAGTGACTTTAATATACTCACCACCCGTGCAACAAACAAAGTCTTGAAGGCATCCCCTTGTGCATTAGGGTCATTATGGGGGTCCCCTGACATAATACAAGCAGGAAAATAAGTGAATAAGTTAATAATGTTTTAACTTAAACAATGTATGCAGTGGCATCAAAATGTATTGTATGCCTCCATGAAAACTTACAAAGCTTGAGTTCCGTCTCCATTACAGATTGCCTCCTCTCAATCTTTTCTCGCCGCTGTAGAAGAAAGAAAAGTTTAATCCAGCTCAACTTCATGAGGTTTCTCTTTAAATGGCAACAGTCAAAGGTGCCGTCTTATTGACTCTAAGCCATTAGAAATTAAAATTAATGCTAAATCCTAATGCTAAAAACTTACAAATGAAGCAGAAACAGATTGGTTAGGAGGATGAAACTCACTTAAATATTTAAGAGGATATCTGCACTTGTGCAAGTGTTCTGTGAGTCTGCATCCGTTTGACAGTATCTTCACACTAAATTAAGTTTTGGGGCATATTTCAAATACGCAACAACAAAATAAAAACAACTACAACAACAAGTTAAAACAAAAACAAGCTGCCAGCAGACATGTCTGGTGGAGTAAAAAGTGCAATATTTTCATCTTAATTGGTTGTAGTAGAGTCAAACTAACAGTAAAGTACATGCAGCACAAAATAAGTAACATGTTTAATAAGTGAGCAGCTACAGTACGTGTACCACTTCATAGTTAATATCTGCAAGTCATGCTTCAAAACAAATCTGAGTTAGGAAAAAATCTCATTATTTACCAAATAATAATTGATACTTTTTTGATCCCCTTGGGGAAATTGTTTGGACAGCTGCTAGACCCGCGTCAGTGCTACTACAGGGTTTCAGTGTCTTGTCCAAGGACACCTCGACATGTAGCCTGCCGGGACTGGGAATCAAACTGCTCACCCTTGGGTTTCAAGACGACTGCTCTACCCACTGAGCTATCGTACCTGATGCACATATATATATAGTAATCACTAATGTGTCCATATACACATCATTAGCCCTAAATATGTCAATATCAAAGTACATGCCAAAAGATCAGTGTATGGATTCTACTTTATTCCACCTCTCTCTGCCCAGGAGCTAACAACTAGCTAACCAGAGTCCACAGACACAGTAGATAAACTGGTGAGCTGACCAAATTCTCCCAGTCTATTCTCAAGGTGATCGTTGGTTTTATAACCAAGAATGTGTCTATAACTTAGCCTATATTGAGTGATTGACTCAGTTAAGTGCCGTTTATTTGCAGAATAAAGAAAAAAAAAACTACTAAAAATCACCCCAAAGTTTTTCTTTTGTAGTCAGAGAATTATCCTGTAAGTAGTGTTGTGTTACATTTCTGTCATCATTTTACATAGCACCCGGATGCACATTGACAGCCACAACGGTGGCGTATACACACTTCTACAGCATCTCATGCCAGAATCAGAATCTTCACAGACTATGAAAAGAAAAAAAACTTAAGTGTTCATTTAACTGTGTGTGCATGCAGGGACTCCTTCATTAACATCTCACCTTTCTCTCTAGCCTCTCCTCGCGGGTCTCTGCCCTTGTTGGTGGGGGGGCATCTCTAGGATCCTAGTCACAGAGAAAATAAAATATATCACTGAGGAATAAACTGTACATAATCCAAGACATGCCCAACATTATAGATGACATATTCACCTCAAAGTGTCTGATAAATGGCGCAATGCCGCTATAGGGCTGGTTGTGATGTTTCTCATGTGGCAACTTCACCAGCTGAGGCAGGAACGGTATCGGGTCCCGCGGTGCGAAGAGAGCCAGCAGGTTAGGGGGTAGAAACTGCGTCATCTTTCACCTGAGTAAACAAAAGGTATTAGCCGATAAACTCACTTCACAGTAAATGGCACAGCGATACCAATAAAGGTAGCTTACAACGTCGTTAGCTTGATGTGCCAATTGTTGTCTTCATTAAAGCTAGCGTTAACTTACTTCCCTAACATTACTAGCATACGGCCAGTTCGTACACGGTCCGTCACTTAGCTAGAAAACATTCAACATAATTAAAGAAAGTTACCGTAATTATAAAATACATATTACGCAATAAAGGCTTTCTCTCTACACTACCGCCTGTTAAAAGCCCAACACCAAGCTAGCGTTAAGACTTTAGTGGAGCCCTTTGGCTTAGCCGCCAAGCTAACAAGGAGATTCGAGCATGATGCTTACCTTCTCCCCTCCTATGTTTTACAAATGTCGGACCATAGACCACAAGAAGAAGCGTATGGCGTTTACAGGTCTCCTAGACCAACTTTAGCTTGCTATAGATGACACACAATCACTAAAAAGCAGTCAATCCGGCGGACCACTCGGCGCCACAGATAGCACGACGTGAAGAAACTGCTCCGGATCTCGAAAAAAGAAAATGGCGGGTTGCCGTAAATGGACGACGTTTGCCGTAAAGCGGAGTCGGGGGCACGATGCCAGCCGCAGCATGAGCAGCACACTATCTTTCAGCGATGGGTGAAGTGGAAAGCTGCTTTATTACCAGTATCATATACACTCTTGCATAAAACAGTATTAGTTGCACAAGTGATGCCTCAAGACAAGCAGCTCTATGTTTAAATAATATGCGTTTGTGCGTGTACAAGCATCCAGCCATCCTCCACACGGTGTCTACACTGTATAAATGTCTGAATGAATACTTAGCTAAGCCTCCGATTCCAGTTTCCATCCCTTAAATTACAGAAAACTGGAATAAAAAAACAAAACTAATTACTTTAGTTGCTTCTGTGTTCAGTAAATCACGTTAAAGCAGTCGCTTGAGCCTTTTATGTTCATCTTGTTGGAATAGAACAGATAAGAGTAACTGTAACAGTAACTTTATGCTTAGTGTGAGCAACAAAAGGCCAAAGCTTTCAACATCACCGTTGTTTATTTACCAACTATAGAAACTTCATCCAGTAAGTACTGAGGGACGTAAAAAGAAAAGCAACTGAATGAAACCACCTTACTCTAGTGGCTTTCAAGCAACATTTATATTTCATTGGTCAAGTCATTTTATAAAGAGATTCAGCAACTTTCTCAACCTCAGTGAACACATGCACACACAGCACAACACAATCAATGAGGTGAGAGGTCGAGTGTCAGTGGATGTGCTGTCCCAACTCACCGACAGCTCCGGCCTGCTTTCTGTGTGCAAAGACGCAGAGCGGGAGGGCAAATGTGGTGTGTCCAGCAGTACTGTACTATATATTATGCTGTGTGCGACTGGCTTTTGATGTACATACTATAGGTGGTGGTGGTGGGGAAAAAGAGCATGAATGCCTAATCCAATGCTGTTGGGGAAGAAAAAAAACCTCCAATTCCTACCACCAGTGTGAAGCTACTAATGGAAACAAACTAAAAAGTGTGAACTTCACAAAGGTAGTGTTTATTGCGGGCTAGGCGTACTCTGTATTGAATCATACAGGTGTGCATGATCGTCCACGTCCTCAACGATGCATACATGATACATTTTCTAAGTGAGACATATTTACAGTGAGATCACAGAGATAAGGGGAGACTTCCTTAACATCACATAAAAACATAGACGAGGTGGGCTATGAAAGCAGTAAAATATCGGACAAAAACAATCAGTGGATGGCCCAGATCTTGAGCAGAAGGCGACGTGGGGGAACTTCTTGTTTTTAAAGTCTTGTATCAGGCAGAGGAATGCAGCGCTCCTGGCTCTCTGTCTTCCCTCTCTTCCTCATCCATTTTGCGTCCGTGTTTCCGGAAGTATTTGTAGCGCTGCACGTAGAGCTTGACGAGGTTGCTGACTTTGACAGGGTTGATTTCTCCAGTGCGGCTGTGGCAGATCTGAGACAATGACAATGACAGTGTGATTAAGCAGCCCGTATCAATTCAAAGACTAACATAATATATTTTGTTCATGGCTTTTCATCACAGGTGGTAGATGTGCACAAACTCAGCAATCAAATGCAAGTACTACTCCACTGCAAGTAGAATTACCACTTCAACGTTTTTAGTCAAGTTAAAGTACTAAGTACATGCTCTAAAATTCTAAAAACACTCTGTCAGTCACGTGTGAATTGCTCCGCTATGTGAATTACAGCAATGGTGACAAAAGAGCTACAAGGGATCAGTGGATGCATTGGTAGTGCTGTTATCCACAAATCCCAGGATTGGTAGTTTGACTCCCGGTTCCTTCTGACCACATGTCAAGTGTCCTTCCATAAGACCGGGAAACCCGGTACTAGCACCATTATCTGTGTGCTGGTTAGAAAGTAACAAATGATAGCAGGTCTTCCTAAATCCACTGTGAATGTGGGAGTCACAGAGAATCAATAGAGCATGATAATGTTAGAAAGTGACAGTCTGAAGAAATGGAGAAAAAAAAAAGATGCTGACAGGGCGAGACAGACCTCCAACACAGACAGTGGCAGCAGTTATCCATGTACAGTATTGGTACTTGTATGCAACTGTTACTTAGTTACAAAATGAAACTAAAGTTAATGTCAATACTACAGTAAAGTACAAGTACCTCATTTCACTTACCACCTCTGGTTTTCATTGTAGAAACAGATACTGTTCTATTGCTGTTTTTTTTTTTTTTTAATTAGTGCAATACGTAGTACATAACATCACATGGCTTTGACTTTTTGCCCATCAATCAAAAATATAATGTGTGCTGAGGTACACACTCATCAGAGACGTGTGTGCGCATGCTGAGGCTGACCTTATGCACAGCTTTCCTGAGGATGTCTTTGTATTCATCCTTGTTGATGTCCTTGCGCTGATAGTATGGTTTGATGGCGAGCTTGACCTCCTCCACCGCCCGCTCCTGGGTGTGCAGCTTCTTTAGGTACTGAGTCAATTCAGGTAAGAGACGTGTTAAAGTAACATTACAGTAATGAAAGGAATGACAGAATGATAACAAAAAGAGAGACTAAAAAAAGATCATGTGAGATCAAACTTCTGCATGAATATGACCTTAAGACTGTATGAACATTTTTCATTTGAACACTTAATATTCTAAACTGAAATAAGTAATTAATTTCACTTTCATTAATTAGCATTTTGGCTGACAGTTATGTTACATTACAGTTACATTACGCTTTATCTGTTCAAGAACTTTACCTTATCGGGGTCTTTGCTTTCATTGTCCCACCCAGTGTCACCAGAGCTCCCAGTCACCCCTGACAGCCCCACAGGCATGATGGGCGGCGGGGTTTGTGCACATCCACTGCCTATGGAGGAGTGCAGGTGAGAGGGTGGAGTTTTGGTGCAGCCAACCAGTGGCAGGGAGCTGTGGAGGATGAACTGGGCTGGGCTCAGGCCAGGAGGTGGCGGGAGAGAGGGAGGGGGAGGGATTTGTGAGGAGGAGGCCGAGGATGGAGGAGCATGCTGCTGGGACTGGCTCTGATTGGCCTGCGAGAGGATCTGCATGAGAAATGACAGACAGTTCAGTAACCACTGGATGCTCCTCAGTCTTTTCTTCGGGTACAGTCAGTCACAAAATGGGGCTGGAGAAACAATGTTTCAAGACAAGATTTTTTGGCCTGTCAACCCGGCTGAACACTGGGGAACCTCAAGATTTCACAAGTTAACTTATCAGAATCATGAAGTGTGGAGCAAAGTAAAAGACAGCTGGCCAGATTATGATCAACCCTCTTTCACAAACATGTGAACCAGAAGCAAATTTAGGTTTGACTGCACCGCCATAGCAAAACAACTTCTGATCATACTGACCTGCCCCCTTAAATCAGACTGACACACAAAAGCTCAAGGCCACGTCAGTGTGTTGGTGTCCCACACTCTCTCACCTGGCTGGTTGCTTGAATGAACTCCTGTGCTTTGGCCCTGCTGGCGATATTGGCCTCCTCCATTTTGAAGAGGAGAGCAGTCACTGACAGGGAGAAAGGCAAAGAATGTTAGGAGCAGGTGTTTGTGTAACTTTCTGAAGCCTTCTTATGCCAAAAATTAACCTCTTGTCTGCTTTTAAACATGTATGTGTCTTAAACACTGAGGAGTGACATATGCATTTCCTCTATACACCCATAGTCCTTGGTTGTACTGAACGGCCAGAGACAGGACAGAGGGGGTCATATTTTTACGGTGTATGAAGGCAAATTCTTTCACACACGCCCCAGAAAAACAATGATTAAATGTTCACATTGAAAGTGCCACAATTACATAAGAAAAATGTGAAAAAAAGAATACTACAAATTGAATGAGTTTATAAGCACTGTAGTAACCTAGTTACTGAAATTCTGAGTTCTCCTCTATCTCCAACTTATTATGTAAGAATACATAATAAACATACATTTGAGAATGTAAGAATATTATAGCAAGCTTTGTCCATATCCTTCATTCCTGGGGTGCAGCCTGGTATTGGCAAAGAAAAAAAGTAGTAGTAAAGTATCTGATTTTTTTCTTTTTCTTTTTATATTTTATAAATGTTTTAAGATATTAATCGGAGATTGGAGTTTTGATCAGATCCATCTCTAAAATTGTTTTGAATTGAGTTGACTTAAGATCTGATAGTTTGTAAGTGACATATATTGTGTTTAATTCTTCTTGGATATTTGTATTGTGATCTTATTCTGCTTGGTGTTTTTCAGTGAACTGATCTGTGTCCTGTGTTTAACACTTTAACACTGGTGGAAAGATGCAACTGTCCTGTGACAGCACAGTGTGAGAAAGACAGGCAGGTAGACAGAGCTGAGCTCAGTTTCACATCCCATACTCTCCCTGGTTATGCACATACATGGCAGAAAAACCTGAGTTCTCCAGGAGAAATCTACCTGGGAGATCAGTGTTTCACTAACCCCCTTACTTGAGAAAGTAACAATAACCAGGTTAAGATTTGTGCCTGTAAACACACTATGTCTGTAAATTTACTGCACATTTTGTATATATTGTCATTGCACTTTTCTTGTTCTTTTTTATTTATATATTGTTTACCTCATTTGTAATGCACCGTTGCTGGGTGGAGCACCCACAATTTTGTTGTACTCATTGTACAATGACAATAAAGTCTATTCTGTTCTATTAATAACAAAAAATGAACTGAAACAATCTGTGAAGACATATTGAATGTTACACTAAAACCCCTCAAGCAGTGGAAATATTAATATGGCACACTTCTGTTCATCTACGGAGCAAACTCACATGCTAGGACTCCTCCAGTTGTGCAGTCCACCCCAGTCTGCAGACTCCAGGGGAGGGCAGGCGCTGCTGGAGGGGGAGGAGGAGGAGGAGGCGGCTTGCTAGTAGATGAAGAGGACACAGAGGAGGAGGAGGAGGGGTCTGATGAAGAAAGGGAAGTGAGACCACAGCTTGCCGAAGAGGACGAGCAAGGGGGTGAGGCGAGAGATTTGGATGTGTCATCTGGAGGTGTGGGTTTGGCAGTGGGTGTAGACAAGGCAATGCTGAGACCAGCTCCCTGGGGGGTGCACGGACTGGATGCTGGGAGCGTGGGGCTGGTCTGAGTTGGACAGTCCTCAGCTAAGAAAGGAGGGTCTGGAGTCTTACAGCTGCTGTCCACAGTCTGAGAGTCTGGCGAAGACTCCCTGGTGTCCCGCAGAGGGGCCACAGAGGGTGGTGGTGTGTGTGGTGGTGAGGAGGAGGGCGGGAGAATACTAGTGGATGAGGATGAGGAGGAGGAGGAGGAGGAGGATGAAGAAGAAGAACAGGGAGCAGGGCCAGCTTGGCCTGTATGTGGACTGACTGATTTGCTCCCATCTCCAACGGCTGACTGAGGCTCTAGGGAGACGCCTCCCCAGCCCTCGGATGTGGCTTTTGTTTGGCTGCCGTCTCCAGCCGTTAACCCTGTAGCTCCACCCTTTTCTCTGGTCTTCTTGGCCAGGCGACGGCGACGCTTGGTTGCCAGAGATGATGAGGGAGAGGAGGCAGAGGATGAGGTGGATGTGATGGAGCTGGGTTTTGTTTTCTTAGACTTCAGTCCTGCGGGACTGGTTAAGGAGGATGGAGGTGCAGCCAGGCTGCTTCTCTTTCCCATGCTGGTCAGGTCTTTGTTGCGGCCACTCAGTGTGAGCGGCTCTGAACAAGGTTTAAGGAATGGAGACCTGCTCTCATTGTCCCTGCAGAAAACTACTGCAATTGATCCACCCACCACAGAACCCCCAGAACCCCCTCCCGTACCTCCTGGCCCTAGGATGTCCATGCCCAGCTTTCCAGACCCAACTGAAGTCCCAGTGGTGCTGCTCACACCCTCACGCACCAGCACAGACACTTTGGACTGGAGCTTGCCTTTCCGACTGCTACTGCTGTCTTTCTTCGATTTGCCAGAGCGGCCCAAATCCTTTCTGCTGCCTTTCTCCCGCTCTTTGTCCTTTCCTATTTTCCGGACTCGCTTTGCTGAGGGTAGGCCAGACGATACAGAGGCAGAACCTGACGTCACTGTCAGCGAAGAGAGGCATTTGCTTTTGGTTCTGTTGGAAGAGGAGGAGGAAGATTCTGACTGACCAATTTTCTTTAACATGCGAGATTTCTTTTTTGGGTGATGTCGTGCAGTCTTGGGGGTGATCTTCATTTTGGGGCTGGGGACAGCTGGTTCTGGAGGCAAGGTGGCAGGAGGTGTATCCTCTAAAGATGGGTAGTCTGAGTCCAGTGCCTCACCATCCAAGGACAACACATCAATCTCCAGTTTGTCTGAATAGCGCTCTGACTCGTAGTTGCGATACCTTGGTGGCGAGAGTGACTGTGATTGGCTGTGACAACTTCCCCGGTCCTCCCCCTCTCCAGCTGAACGCCATTTTCTCTTCTTCTTTCTCTTGTGAGTCTTCTCGGAGTCCTGTGGTGAGCGACAAGGAGAGGTCTGTGTGAGTCTTGGTGAGCCGGGTACGGTGGTGGTAGTTGTGGTGGTGGTGACTGTGATGGTTCGTTTAATGGCAAACAGGTCAGACCCATTGAGGTCTTGGATAGATGGTGGGACAACAGGACGGCTGTCTCGTCGCCGGTCCCTCTCTCGCTGCCTGTCTCTGTCACCATCCCCCTTTTCCCTGCTTCTTCTGGACCTCTTTGAAACGACCCGCTCTCTGCTGCTTGAATGAGGTCTTTCTTTTCTTTCCCTCTCCCTCTTCCTAGAACTGGAATCCCGGTCTCTTTCATCTCTTCTATGGCTACTAGTGCGATTTTGTTCTCGATCTCTGTCTCTCTCTCTTCCTCTGTCCCTCTCTCTGTCTCTATTTGTGTCTTTATCTCTGTCTTTACCTCTTTCCCTCTCTCTATGCCTTTCTTCAGACAGACTTGAAAAAGAGCGTCTACTGTGGCCCCCTCTTGCTGAAGAGTTGCAGGATCGTGAGGCCTCTGGGCTGCTGTGCTGTCTTTTTTTCCTCTTTCGGCTACTGCTCCTGCTGCTCCTCCTTCCTTTAACCTCCTTCGCATTCTTGTGCCCTCGTTCTTTTTCTTTGCTCCTCTCCCGAGCTCCCTCTTTGTCCTTCCTTTTCTTCTTTCTTTTTTCCTCCTTCTCTCCACCTTTCCTGTCCTTGCTTTTCTCCTCGTCACGGTCCTTGGAACTCTTGGAGGACTTGCGGTTCTTGCTGCCTTGATCCACAGGAGGCGTGAGAGGGGAAGAGGGTGCAGAAGCTGAAGGATGGGAGGGTGGAGGCAGTGGCTGAGGAGAGAGAGGGGAAGAAGCAGGAAAGGAAAGGTATCTTTCCTTCCGCCTGCTGACCAGCTTCCTTCTCAGATCCTCCACTCCTACCACAGGCTCCTCCTCAGTCTCCCTGTCCACCTCCCAGCTGGCCTCTTCACGCACGGACACAAAGCCGTCCCTGTCCAGCACTCTGAGGATGCGTTCTGGCTTTGAACCAAAGAAGGAGACACTGGGAGAGTTCAAGGGGAGGATTTCTCCAGCTGGTCTCTTATCTCTGTCAGTGGCCCCAACTATCTCCCCTTCCTCTATCTCAGAGTGATCAGAGTCAGCACTCTCCCTGTGCTCTCCAACTCTGGTGGTGCTACAATCCACTCTTCTCCTCAGAGGGAGCTGGCTGCACTCACCAGGGCTAGGTAGATCATTCAGGGTGTCAGTGGAGTCTGGAGGTTCTTCATCTTTCTCCTCCTCATCTCCTTTCTGAGCATTTCTCTTCATCCCCCTTACTTTGCCACTCTCATCATCATCTACTGATGCTGGGGAACCAGTGGGATCAAAGGGGTCATATTTCTCCCCTTCCCCCTCCTCCACCTTCATTCTCCCCTCCTTCTCTCCCTCAGTTGGGTGGAAAGGGTCATACATGTTCCTTCTCCTGTTCTCTCCCTCAAAGTCAACACATATTTGAGGGAAATCCAGATTAATGTTATTGGCTGTAGGTGTGGAGAGAGACTGTGTGGCTATAGGCAGAGAGGCAGAAGTGGAGGATACATCTGTATGACCTTTTACATGGTTCTGATAAACTGACGAGTTGGCGCAGATAGAGGAGGATGTAGACAAGGGTGAAGACTGACCAGATGAAGGAGACAACAGAGATAAAGGGGGTGAGCAGGTAGGAGGACTCCTGGCAATTTCTCTAACTCCACTTGGGGATGAAGAGGCAGGCCTCTGTTTGAAGCCTGATGCTGAAGTTAAGTCCATGGGCCAGGAAAACTGGTGATAGCAAAGTCAGACAGCGGGGCCTGGAGGATGGGAGCAATGAGCAAGACCACGCGAGACAAACAGAATCCAGGTACAAACCTAGAAAGAACAACACAAAAATTCTTGCATGAGTATGAAAGCAGCCTGCATTGTCATCTGTGAACAATTTGGTCTCATGTAAGAACTGCTCTTGCAAACAGATGTGTGCTAACACTTACAACATATTTCATTTGTGCCATTTCAATTTCCAATGTCGTACTTCAATTTTTCTCTAGGTAAGGACAAAATTCATGAATGGTTCAGACCTGTCATGTCTGTCACAAACTGACACACAGCCTGAAAATTTCTCACAAATGAAGAGGCTCCTCCTATCAGGTGCCTTGATTATGTTCCCAATCAAATGTCAGTCATGCAGCTTCTGATTTCAAAATGCCAGTAATTAGTCTGGAGCAAGTGATTTACCAGTTCATTCTGTGAAGATTCAATGACTATGGTGCGAAACACAAGAAAAGAAAACAAGTGTTCTTGCATGAGGCCCAAAGTGATTTTGCAAGGACATAAGCTAGCCAGACTTTAATATACTGAAAATAAATGTCACATCAACAAAATAAAGAAATACACATCATCAGATTTATTTGTCACTGATTTTTTAAATTGTCGTAAAATCTGAAAGAGGCTGTGCTTAAAAGGAAGGGCAAAGCAAACATACTGATTGCATGTCTGACCATGCATCAGAGTCATAAATAAAATATAATTTCTGTTATGGTATTATGCAAACAGTTACATGTTACTTTTACCAGCTGTGGGGTATTCATGCCAATGTGGGAACAAACAAACAATCAAGCAACATAATGCAGATGCACGCATGTTAGCACTTTTATATCAAAGCCCCACCTCTATGGGGACAGAGATGTAGTTTCAATATGAACTGCTGTATTCTCACCAAAGCTTTGCTGATTCATACTGGGTTTTAACGTTTCAATCCAAGCTACAAACAAACAGCGTGGGAGGCAGGGGGACAGCCTCCAACTAACAGCTACTGATAAGAGCTGAGTATACTTTCTCATTGCAATTCATGACTGGCTGCATACAGTCGGTCCAATCTGCTGCTCGTTACAGTATTGACTAATGTAACGTTTTAAAGTATGAAACGTTACATCTATTTATTGTTCTTGTTCTGCTAATGCCTTGTACTTGTTCTGTTGCGCTTTAATGACGTCTCTTTGTTCTGTGTGGCCCCGTTTTCTAGTTGTTAATAGTGGGAAAGAAACAAATCAAACGTTTATTCGAGTGTCAGAGTCTTTTCTATAACGTTACCTGTTGTCTATGCTAACTAATGTTAGCCATAATGTTGATGCTTTCACGCTAATGCCACGGTGTGGCTAAACAAACGTCGTCGTAGCTACCGTCAAATGGCTTTGCCAAGTACTCGTAATCGAGTTGTCACTGCTCTTAATTTTCATCTGGTTCATTAAAAGACGCACACACCCTCTAGAAGGATGTGCCGGCAGAAGGTATCCAGCTTGCTAGCTATCTAATTTAGCCAACAGTAGCTAACTAGCTAAAGGCAGCAAGATGAGATATGTGCTAATGTATTACCTTAAGCCCAGTAATGTTCAGTCTCAAATCGAAGCCCCAATCTCGCATTTACTGCTATACCTTATAAGACATTAAATGAAGCACTAAAATGAATCAGCAATAGCTTTTAGTCGTTTAAAAAGCGCTAAACCAGACCCGTTCCATCAGTCGCCGCCATCTTCCTTCTCCTCAAACCGGCCGACAAAACTGCTGGGAAACGTAGTCCTCAGTGTTCAGCGTTTTCCTGGCGTTACACATCTTACTACATGCAACAGAGATGTTTCATAGTTATATAAGCAAAAAATAATAATAATAATACAATAGATTATTATATGATGATATTCCAAATAATAAACAGGAAAAATTAGTCAAAATAACGTCAAATCTGAGTACTGACAAACTTTGCTTGACTGCTCCAACTGTTGATGGATCCAGACGGATTCTTTTGTTAAGACGATCTCATTGATCATTAGATCAATCGATTATGGACAGTCTTTTATTTTAACACTTTTTCAGATTACCTTACCAGTAGCCATCTTATTTGTGATGCCCCCCCCCCCCAATGACAACAGTGCAATAAAGTTAGTTACGGGAGCAGTTAAGGTGAGGCTGGGCTAAAAGCTATTTGACTGAAAATAGTAAAGATATTAAATGTGGAAACTGATCAATATTTTATATATTATATGTTTGATTATACTATTATTATTATTATATATTAAGTTTTATTTTGATGGTTTCATCATTCCATTTCAAAAAAGTTGGAAGCACAAAATACTCCACACTCATCCTGGGCCATTTGTGCCGTACAGCTTGCTGTCTGTCACTTGTTGCTTTTCTATAAGTTGTTGGTAAATCCTCAGTGATGTATTCGTATTATCTTAAGACCCTAAACTGAAACACTGCTGGCTTCTTAGGGCCTGAGATCATTTAAGATTAAGACTGAAATGACGTAGAAACTGTCCTTATGACTATGAAGTCATGTTAAAGAAAATGCAAAAATTAGCAGTCATTGTTTTCCTAGCTCTGATTTATGGACACAAGGATGAACTAATTAGATTTCAGAAGGCAAAGATCACTGTGACCTCATGTCCATCCATTCTGTGAACATATCTCAGCAACACCTTAAAGATATTTCTTTGCATTTGGCACACACGTCCACTTTGAGTTCAGAATGAACTGATTAGATTTTGATGCCAAATGACAAGATCACTGTGATTTCAGGTCTGTCCCATGTATCTATCCAAGTCTTGTGAACATGATCTCACAGGAATACCTTGAGGGGAATCTCTCCAAATTTGGCATAAATATCCACCATGACATCATCAACATATGGGGCGGCATGATAACTCAGTGGATAGAGCTGTTGTCTTCCAACCCAAAGGTCAGCGGTTCGATTCTCGGTCCCCCCGAAGCTACATGTCAAGGTGTCCTTGAACAAGACATCGAAACCCTGTAGTGCTGCTGACACAGGTCTTGCAGCTGTCCAAACAACAATTTCCCCAAGGGGATCAATAACCTATTTTTAAAAAAATCTGTCCCATGCTCATCAATACAATATCTTAACATCTGGATATAATTTCATAACATCAACACAAATGTCTTGGGTGCATGAACTGATTAGAATATGAGTGTCGACAGACATGCGTGTAAACAGCAACTGTAAGATGAATTGCTTTTATTTCAAAACAGATTACACAAACTAAGAAATACATTCATAAAACATTAAATATCCACTTTGTAATCATAATCATGTAACACAAAGAGACTTAATTCAATTTCCACAGGCTACACATGATGTGCTGAGACACAAACAAAGCTTTTCTCACCAATTTCTACCAAAAGCAGAACAGATGACGTGTTGCCAGTAGCTCCCACCTGCTTTTGAACAGTGGACAGAGCCTTTGTTGGACCCCAGATAAACAAATGTTAACAATGTGAAGACACATTGATCAACTTGGTAACAGAGCTCCAATAATGTCACATCAACCAAGCACATTGACAAGCACCAGAGTTTTTATTTACGGCACACAGCATGTCACTATGGGTTTGCGCACACTGCCGAACTTCTACAAGAGGCAAGAATAACAATGTTTTGTTGTTTTTATTCTAACCTCAACATCAAATTGTGGCTTCCATCCAGTAAACTCTAGTTTGACAAATTAATCTATAGCATTAATATTCCTCAATTTGCAAATTAACACTTTGCAGAATTCAAAGAGTTATTAGAAGATATTGCTCAGTAGATTCATTTCTGAATTCCTGCTTAAAAAGATGTTGAACTAAACATTGGTTACAGTACAAAACTACTATTGCCCATTATGAACACAAAAATGTTGCTCCTTAAAGTGCAGTTTCTTTCTGTTTGAATTTCAGGAGCTTCCACTGAATAAATCCTTACTAAAAAAAAAAAAAAAAAAAAAAAAAAACACCAGCAAGTCGCTAAGCAAAACAAAAACATACAGTACTGTGCAAAAGTCTTAGGCCACCATTAGTTTCGGGAGTGCTATTATGATAATGTTATTATGATATTATATATTTATTTTTGTGTTTTTTTTATTATTCTTTTTATTAGAATACATCTAGGAAATATAGACAATATGTACACA
>JAUBNQ010000027.1:1330381-1350009 GCA_032353495.1 Ctenopoma kingsleyae | reverse complement strand
ATTTGTCATATTTTGACATTTTGAGAGAGAGGAGAAGTAGCTGAAGAGTTTGATGTATAATATGTGCATGGTATGTATAAGTTGTGTCATTAAAAGAGTAAAAACTGATACAGATCATTTCCGACATTACATTTTAATGCTGATATCGGCCGATAATATCGGTAGGCCGATAATATCGGACATCCCTAGTTAAAACAAAAGCCAAAAAGTTTGCAGCTTTTGGGAAAAATATGGAAATGTCAAAAAAAAACGAAAAGCCTGGACATCAACTGAGAGTGTGTGGTTTTTAGCTGTCAAATGTGTAGTAATGTGTTCAGAAGTTTATGGTGTGTGGATTGAGCACTCTTCTTTCACCGTGTACCCAGGGCAGTAGACTTGTTAATCTTCCGTATCCTAGAGGCACATCCTTGCTATCAGACATCGATCTGACCTCGCATATCTCATAAGGCTCTCACTCTGAAGCCTCTGAAGCCTGGATTATAACGCCAGAGAGGGTCATCACTGTAAACCAAAGGTGAGAAGTGTTATTTCGCCTGACACCCAGATCCAGCACTGTACTTTGCGAAAAGGTCTATGGGTAATCCAATTGACCTCATTAAACAGCGTACAGACCTTAAGTGCATACATTGGTGGCAGCGCATTCCATGCGTCACAGAAAGTATAGAGCTGTTTCTAAAGTAATTCTCATGCTGAATAAAGTCTGATTCCCCCACCATACACATAAGCTATTATGGGCAGGGATCAAATTTACTTGGCTGACCATCAACCGCTTAAAGATTTCTGGCTTGAGCACTTACTGAGTCATAGTATCTTTTAAGACGTCATAGTTGGCACTGATATGTCATTTTAGATAATGTCAGCCAAAAAACTATATCTAGTGATAACGTAAGTTTTCAGAGAATATTGCAAAAACGATGACAACAGCATACTGTGTTTAACGGATTTCAAGTGCAACTATATTAAGTATGAAACTCATAGCTTAAAGACAAGAAAAAAGGGAATATACACAAATTCTAAGTACTGTTGATGACTGAAAGTAGTTGAAGTAATGGTGAAATGATGAAAACTGAAATTAGACAGATTATTATTTGAAAAAGCATACAATGGACATCTAATCAAAAACTGAGTAAAAGTGAAACTATTATTGTAAAAAAGAGAAAAAATAGTGCTGTATTTCAATTCAGTCAGGGTCTAGAAAATCTACAAAGGAACTCGCTTGATAAGACAAGAATGTGTGATCATCTTTGTTACAGCTGTTTGCCCTTTAGTGTTTTCATCACTGTGCCAAATCTGGGTATATGCACAAATAACAGA
Source organism: Ctenopoma kingsleyae (assembly GCA_032353495.1). Taxonomy (NCBI): domain Eukaryota; kingdom Metazoa; phylum Chordata; class Actinopteri; order Anabantiformes; family Anabantidae; genus Ctenopoma; species Ctenopoma kingsleyae. The sequence continues at coordinate 1,348,695 of JAUBNQ010000027.1, read as the reverse complement.
CGCTTGCAGATGCAAAGGGGGCAGAAGTGAAGAGAAACAGTTGACTCATCTCATTTCTAATTCCCCACAGGCAACGGAGGCAGCTCTCAAGTCACTGAATTTGTATCGCTAGAATGTGTTGTCTTTTCAGTTTGGATTAAGGTGAGAGTGACGGCATGACGACGTGCTAGAAGCCTTGGAGCTGTCCGACGCCTCCTCTGTCAGTGCCAGCGTGTCTGCTGCTTTTAACGCCAACACTTTCACGTACTCAACACAAACCCCAGTAAAGGTAAGCAGACTGCAGCTGTACAAAGCCACACAACAGACAAGTACCTATAACCTGAGCTAACCTGTAAAGACAAAGCTATTAACAGGAGCAGTCTTTTAGAGAGTGGCCAAAGAGTTGGTGACAGCGTGTCACTGAATGAGCATTCTGGTGCCACCATGCTTTAATACCCTCACTCAAGTTCTTGGCAGAGCATGGTATAGGAAAGCAGGGAAGAGGGGGTCTAGGCAGAGCATAGAGTAATTACCCATGTTAATTTGTCATGTAATAGATGTAGACAGTCCAGTTTAACACTGCTGCAACAACACAACTACAGCCTCAGTAGACATAAACTAGTTAAATTAATAGCCCATCTCACTGTCAACAAAAAATATACGTTATTATTTTGTAAAGGCGGAATTTAAATAATAATAATTATTATTAAAGCTATTATTAAAGCAAGGATGAGGTAGCAATCATCTACCAGTTTTTGATCTTGAAGCTACTTGCAGGTTAGTTCTGTATAAATATCTGCTTTTTGCAAGTTTGTTTTGGTTGTACATAACATTCTGAAAGCCTGACATAAAAAGTTATGTGTGTAACCTTAAAATAATTATGTTATGGGTATGCAAGGTCAACAATAGTAACACAGAATCAGCCTGAACCGTGGGCAAAGGAGTCATCATAGGACAGTCTTCTATCCTGTAATTAACATGGAGCCACTGCATAATTAGTCCCCTATGTGTCTCTAATCTTATTATATGCACGTTCAAATAGTAAATTGGGGCTTTTCCTCGGCTCAACTCTTTCTATCACACCACAGTCTAATACAACGTCTACGGAGGCACTGAGGCCCTAATCTCAGGACCCATCGTGATTAGCCTTAATTAACCTCTGATGGTACTTTGCAAAGCTGAGGGATGTACCTAGTTATTTCTGCATAGCTGCTGCCTGTCTCTGAAGAACTGCTTCAAGCACTGACACAAAATTAGAAAATGTTAGAGGAATGTTTAAAATTTTCACTTCCTTTTACACAAACAGTTAATACTGCATTTATAGCAAGTAATAAACCAGTTAGTAAAGTAAAGGGTGGCACAAGGCTAGTCTCTCTACTAGTACAATTAGCCAGCCACAAGATAAATGAAATGAAATTAAATAAATAAAAAAGAAAATGTATATACAGCTCTGGAAAAAAAATAAGAGACCACTGTATGAAAGCTGTGATTGCAAATCAGGGTTATTCCACCAAATATTGATTTCTGAACACTTCCTAAGTTAAAACATTAGTAATGTGTTGTGTAAATATGAATATGAACTCGTTTTGTGTTTTTTTGCACTGGACCTTTACTGTTCTATTTTTCATTTTCTGCATATAAATGCTGACAATATTTGTATTTGGAATTTGGGAGTTATGTTGTCAGTAGTTTATAGAATAAAACAAAAATGTTAATTTTACTCAAACATATACCTTTAATAGTTAAATAAGTCTCTTAATTTTTTCCAGAGATATATATATATTTATATAGTATGTGAAACATCTTTCAATTTTTTTTGTAATTACCTGAAAATTAGTTTTCACCCAATACTATGAAAACTAGTTCCTGAGAAAATATTCTCATTTAGTAATAATAAACCATAACTTTCCTTCAATACCATGTTTTATTGAAAATATGATGGTATTAAGTTACTAGATACTAAGATACAACAAAGAAATCTACATAAATAATTACAATTTAAATTTTTCTTCTCACACTAACTGGATGAAATATTGTCTTAATAGTGCACAAATAAAAAATAATTATATTGAAATGTCAAACCCATCTCACACTAAATGGTTCATTCATTACAACTGTGGCCTAATTACCAGGTAATTTTAATCTTGATTGAATTGATTGCAATTTCATTTAAACTGTGGAAGAATTACTGGCTAAATATTATGTAATTACCTGGCTATAATTTAGCAGGCTGCCTATATTTTTTCTCATTGGCATACAACCATTTGAATTAATGCCTGTAAAACAACAGATATGTAACATGCACATAAAAAATAAAGCAGAAAAGCATACAATGTCCATTTTGTGCACATTCAGTAACATGTGAACTCAATGAAGTTCATCTAAAAATAAAACTTTTGTTCTTCTGCATCTGCCCAGTAAGAAAAGACAGAACAATGAAGAACAGAACTGAGTTTTCTCTAAATCACTTTATGGAAAGTGGAGACTTCTTTGAACAGTGTTGAATTATCCAAAGCATTTATAACCCGAGTAGAGCGTCTGATCTAATGAGCAGCTTGAACACAACAATCTAAAGCTGGTGCTGCTGTAGAAGCACAAACACAAAATAAATACAACCAGTGCTGCAGGTGCAACCAAGCCTACCGATTCCCACAGTTTGGGAATTTTTGCTTTGTTGCGATTGGTGTGCGTTGCTGTGTGGCGGCACAAGCTACCACTGTGCGGCTGACGACATCACTTCACATCAAATGTGAAGAAGTGTGCTGTGCTGTAGCTTTCCTAGCTACAGGGTCGAAACATTACCTGTGTCCATCAGGCTTTACAGCTGAGCCTGGTGATATTTTCTATCTTTTCCGGAATAAGAAAATATACAATAACACCAGTTGTATCCTTTCAATGGCATGCAGGTTCTAGATTCAATCGTGCTGTCAGTATAAACCTGCTAAGTATGTTGACTTCTTATAGACTGATAAAAAGCAACATACTAAAAAGATTACTGGTGAACACATACCCCCATAATTGGGACATGCAGTCATGAGGCAGAAATTTCTTACTTAAGGTTTGCTACTCAGGACAGCAGAAACAACCAAAAGTTCAGATGTGAACTTTAATCCCACATCACAGCCTTTTAAATGTGCACTTGAGAATGACTGTTGACTACTTGAGAGTAGTACTTGGCACTGACTGTCAGAGACGGTTGTTCTTTTTGTCCTCAGTGCTGGTTACCACAGCCAGAAGTGAACTGTGCACTAGACAGACTGCAGTGAATTTTGTCTGATACACGTTTCTCTGTCAGATATAAAAGCCATATACGGTTCATCCCTTGTTGGAGATTCCGTGGTAGAATTGGCAGTGAAATAAGAAGGGGGAGGGGAAGAAACAGGGACATAAACAAGAACACAAAGAATATTGTTTGCGACAGGCAGCATAAAACTGTAGTTAAACGAAGACAGAAGTTTTTGGAGCTGTTCACACTAAAACCTTTGTATTCATCAATATACAAAAACGCAAATGTTTAACAAGCCCCCACTTTTTCTCCCTCTCCATCTGAAACTTTGGACCGTCTGGAGCCAGGATCTGTGGGGTCTCAGAGCATCAGCTGGACACAGTGAGACAACTCCTGCTTCAGACCAGTCCAGCGTCTTTGGCCATCTTGTAAAAGGCTCCTCTCTGACTGATGAGATTAGAGGGGGAGTCAAACTCTGCTATTTCTCCCTTTTCCAACACCAGGACCCTGAAGGAGACAGAATAATCTTCAAATTCTTATTGCAGCCAAACAAAGTACCAATACCACATGCACTACTGTCTCTACTATCTCAACAGTACATCTGTAATTAGTACTAAAGTATTCAAATCTGCCTCAAATATTCTGAACATGCATGTCTGCGTTGTGTGTTGGTGCAGTACACAGTACCTGGTGTAGTCCATGATGGTGTTAAGGCGATGAGCTATTGTAAGGATGGTGCAATCCTCAAACTGAGAGCGGATGGTGGACTGTATCAGGTTGTCTGTCTCCATGTCTACGGCTGCTGTGGCCTCATCTAGAACCAGGATCTTGGTCTTCCTCAGCAGGGCTCTGGCCAGGCACAGCAGCTGCCGCTGACCCACACTGGAGGGAAAACACAGAAGTGTTTAAACAAGCTGAAGGTGATACTTTTACCTAGAGGGGTGTTTGGGTTCAGCTTCAGGTCCTCACTGTTGTTTTTTTTAGAAGATGGTCAGGTAAGATAGCTAGTCCTCCTTTTAGATTAGCTCAGCTTTCTTAGAGCTGTGATGAGCCTGGTCCACTTACTGGAACATGTCATGTTGATGGAGGATTAACCTCAATGAATCCTTTGGCAGTCATACATGTCCACTAGTGGTGTTCCGATCGATTGGCCACCGATCATTATCGCCCGATTTCTTTGAAAAAGTATGTGATCAGCGTATTCCAATCAATGCCTTTCATTGCCGATCACAAAAGCCGATCACGTTTAGCTCATATTTTGCAGCCTGCAGAGGCCCTGTGTGCAATGTCGTGTCCCGCTCCCCCTTTCCTTCACACTGTGCAGGCGCGCGGCAGGAAATCATAAACAAACATGTCTGCTGTTTGAAACTTTTACACTGTCTGTGAGAGTGATTTAAAGTTTGCATCCTGCAATACATGCAACGAAAAAATACCTAGCGGTGGAAGCCTGTTAAAATGCTTCAACACAACAAATTTAATATGACATTTAAAGAACAAACACTTGGTGGAGTATGGTGTTTTTAAGTGTTTTTCAGATGTCCTTTTGACTGAAAAGTTGCTGCATTGTGCCTGAAAGTTTTTTGTATTTTTTCTCTTGAAAAAGTAAGTAAAAACATGTTTTTGTCTAAATTAAGGTGATCTTAAGGTTCCTTTTTTCCAGATCATGTAGCCAGTAGCACTCATCATAACTTAATTGAAAAATTTACAACCAATCCAATGCCATCGGTGATTGGCAGCAAAAAACCTGATCGGAGCATCCCTAATGTCCACATCATAACACTGCCTCTACCATGCTTCGCAGATGAAGCACTAGCTTCACATCATGAGCTGTTCCTGTTCCCCTCAACTCTTTTCGTCCATCTTCCCGGTCCAGGTTGATCTTGGTCTAATCAGTTCATATGACGTTATTCCAAGACTTTTTAAAACGTAAACTAGAATCAGATCTTCCTGTTTTTGAGGCTAAGTAAAGATTTGCATCTTGTGATGAAGCCTCTATATTTACTCTGGTGACATCTTTTCTTAGTTACTGACTTTGACACAAGTACCCCCATCTCCTGGAAGGTGTTGTTGATCTGTTGTAAAGACATTTTCATGACTGGGAAAGAATTCCTCTGTCCTTCACCACAGTTATTTGACATGGTCTTCCAGCCTTTTGATGTTCCTGAGCTCAACAATGCTTTTCTTCTTAAGAATGATTCTGGTTGTTATCTCTCTGATGGATTTGCTTGGATTTTTCACATCACCTCCAAACCTTTCTATTAGTACATTTCTTATACATGTACTAATGGAATAACACACACCTGGTCATAGTTTTCTCTCCATGTACAGTGTGAGTCTGGATGAATGCTACATAGCAGGTTAAGCTTTCCTCAGCTTGTAAGATGATGCTGTTAACTATGCAGTTCAGTTAGGCCAGGCAGATTCGTTTTGTACCTACTACTTCTTCTGTGTTCTTTCACGAGACATTGAGCTTCAGTCAGTGAAACTCAACACTCTCTGCAGATGTTTCACATTGCGGTGTACTTGGAATGGAATATGAAAGATGTTGCAAGAAGGCTTTTACTATAAAACATCTGTGCAGGAAGTCTTCACTATCACTAGCTTAGCACAGAATACTGATGATGAGCAACATTTATATATTTGTAAGATTTTTAAAGAGAGAAAGTGAGAGAGTGGCAAGTATGACATATATACAGTATACTTATGTCTCTCATGCAAGGCCAAAACCAGGCTCTTTGTACAGTTAAAATTTAAATGGAGTACTCGTTTGCATGGCTGTTTATGAAGCAGTTTTACCTGAGGTTCTCTCCTCCTTCACTACACTCATGGTTGAGTTTGTCAGGTAGGCTGGACACAAAGTTCTTGAGATGGGAGAACTCTAGGGCCCTCCATACCTCATCATCAGAGTAGCTGTCAAAAGGATCCAGGTTCATCCTCAGAGAGCCAGAGAACACAACTGGGTCCTGAAGAGGAGGATAGCACATCATGTCATGGGACTGATGGTTTTATCTGGACTTCTCTGATAAATGGAGCAAAGTTATCTGTGCCCCATTTCTGTGTCCCCTCAGAGGGGTTCTACCCATGACTACATGCTTTACATACCCACTGAGTTACGCCTAGCGTATAAAAATACATAAAGTGGACTCAACTGCATGCATGTGTCCTATAAATTCAACCAAATAAAGCTACAGTCAGAATGTACACCATTATGCTAGACCCTCTGTCAAAATACAGACTTTATAGATGTCAATTGGGACGTGGCTGTTACTTTAGCATAGAACAACAGAACAAAGCCTGAAGAACTCATGCAGTGTCTACTATGATAACATTTTCCAAGATTTGCTCTGGACCTGCATGTACGTTCACGGCTGGGAGACCAGTCAGGCACAATTTGACCTTATATTCTTTCGTGTCCTCTAACCTGTGGGATGATGGTAATTCTGGAGCGGAGTTCATGGAGGCCCAGTTGAGCAATGTCCACCCCATCAATGAAGATGTGGCCCTCTGCTCTCTCGACGATCCGGAACAGTCCCAGCGTTAGAGAGGACTTCCCTGCTCCAGTGCGTCCAACAATCCCCACCTTATAAATAGATGCAGTAGCAAATATTATAGGCCGTGGATATATTGTAAGCACACATACAACATTTCAACACAGATGTAATTCACAAACACAATCACATAGTACACACAATCCACCCATAACTTCCACTGTAATTGAAATGTAGAGCAGCCTAAGCAGACCACTGCATTCCGTGTACTGATGTAAAGGCTGACCTTCTCTCCTCCACTAATAGTGATGCTGATGTTGCGAATAGCCAGGTCCAGATCGTGGCGGTACCGCAGGCCAAAGTCTCTAAGCTCTATGCAGCCCACTGTGGGCCATCCTGAGTGAAGGCTGGACGGCTCGTGGTTCCACTCTGCCTGGGGGGGTACACGAGACACAATTAAATAAGCACATGAATATTTTAATAAGTTAGCCCCAATCTTAATCACTTACATCTGTTATTCTTTTAAAAATAATATTAAAACCTTGATCACCCAAGACAAACTCTCAGCTTGAGCTTCGAGAAGAGGGTCGGGCTGTATGATGCTCACACTCTGTATTTGTTTGGTTTGGAGCAGATCACAGAGCGGCTCTAGCGGCTGATACCAGAGAACTGGCAAAATTAAAAAAGACAACTCTTTCCCAATATCAACTATTAATATCCCCATTTCATTCCACTTCAACCTCCAGCACATGGATGTAGCTATTGTGTGGTGCACTGAGGTTCACATTCATAATTCATCATCGAGGAGTCAGGCAAAACCTTCTAGCTGTTAGAAACATTTCAGAATCAAATGTTTCTGTACCTCTTTCTCTGTATCACTGTACTCTTTCACTTTCTCCACAGCCACGATGTTGGTCTCCACATCTGAGGACATCCTGACTAGCCAGGTCAGAGAGGTAGTCAGCTGTGTGTAGGCAGAAGACAGCAAGAAGGAGCATGAGAACAAAATCTCTATTGTATAAAATGGAAATCACATCCTGCTGCCCCTAAAAAAAGATATAACTTTTTAACAGTGTTCACCTGGAGGGCATAGGAGATAGACAGGCCCATTATGCCTGGACTGAGGCTCTCTCTGGCTATGACAGCAAATAATGCAGCAAATGACACGATGCAGTTTCCTACAAACTCCAGGCGAATTGCCAGCCACCTAAAAGACACAGAAGAGAGGCAAAGAATTCTTAAAGATCTGTTTTGCTGTTCTTTTTGTCCCCAAAGACAATGTGCTGCATGTCATTGCAGCAGGCTCTAAGAGCGAGTGCTAATAATGTGCCTAACCTGTTTGCTACTATGCTGGGGTAGTAAGCCTTCTGGTTGTGGTCCACGCGCTGGTCACTCTCACCAATGAAGCGCTCTTGCTCACCAAAGGCTCGGATGACCGAGGTGCCCAGCAATGTCTCATTGAAGTGGGTGTAGATAGGTGAACGGCTGACAGACTCCAGACGCTTCAGCTGGCGAGATGATGCCACATAGAATCTCTGGACCAAACAAACAAACAAACAAAAAGACAATCACTTTGCTACAATTACTCAGTTAGAATTAAATATATTACAGCTACAATAAGCAGAACTGTTTACTACAGACGATTTGTTTTGCCTTCTGAAAATGTCCCACTCACCTGCACAAAGAAGTAGAGCAGGCCAAGGAAAGGAATGACAACAGCTACCAGTGGTGTGGCAATCAGGATGACAACACAAGCACCCAACACGTTGAACATAGAGCCCAGAAACATTTTAAAAATCTGGGGGATGACTGAGTCAATTGTGTCCATCTCTTTAGAAAAACGGTTGACCAAGTTGCCGCTGGGGGTTCGCTCAAAGAAGGACATCGGTGAGCGCAGGACATCATACAACATGGACTGGTGGAGGTAGCGTGACGCCAGGATGCCTCCAATGGACATGGAGAGGGAGAAACCAAAGACGGCCACACCTGCAGGAGAAGTGGCGTTTATAAGGCGAGATGATTTAGATGATGTGTGAATTTCAAACATGAAGGTGCACATTCAAGTACCACAGGTGCTGCTGGGAGCTGGACAACAGTCCAACAAACGTTTTGTTGTAAGGATCCAGTAGATTAGTTTAACTGGTGTGTGACCGGTAGTAGCATCGCTGATGATAGGTAGCATTAAGATAGGTAAAAATAAAGGCTGAAGTCTGTGAATATTCTCATTCCTCCAGATCATGGTTATCCCAAAAAAAAATGCTGTTCAGTGGCAACTGGACTTGTTTTAAGGTTTCACCTTCCATCAACAAGGCTTCATCAGATCTGTTCTAAAGGCCAACATACACATCCTACATTGAGTGTTTTTATACTGGTCAAGTAGAATCTAGTCACTAGATTAAGGAATCGTTCAAATCATGGGTCTGAGTACAGACCTCTGACACTTAACCCTGGAGACAAATAAGAAAATGTTTAGGTGAACTGTCCATTTAAGGAGATGTTGGTTCCCTAATTTCAGCTGAGAGCAGAAAGAAGGTTTGACAGAGGACAGAATTCTCTTCACTCTAAATCTTAGCTCATTTGACATACAATGATAATTTCCATAATAATATCCAAGATTTTCTTTTCCTCAACATGTACTTCTGCTCTTGTGTTCTATGTGTACAGCGTAACAGCTTCTTCCCGTCACCCACCCCACCTCCTCACCCTGTGAAAGGCCAAGACCACCATACACGCCCAGTCTCATCATTCTGGTCGGCTGAGTGCCATTAACCACAGGGTCGTCTGTCCACAGGCTCAGCCAGTAGTTGGAGAACAGGGAGAGGCCATGATGAGCGAAGAACAGCAGCAGACTGATAAATGACAGAAGCACTCCAATGGCTTTCAGATAGGACCAGAACACAGACAGCTTCACCTGAAGAGGAAAAGGAGAGTAGCAGGGATCAGGCTGTGGTTGGGACAATGACAAGTTGCACACAGAACACTGAATAATGATGAATTCTGTGCTTGCATGTGATTGAGGATGTCAAACCTCTACCTACCTGTCCTGTGCTGGCCTTGTCAGCTTCCGTCAGCTTGCCCACACCAGGGTTCTTGGCCTTCTTACTCGGTTCCTTGTCCTCCTTGCCCGTCTGGGACAGTTTGGACACACTGTTGATGACTGGAATGCTGCTAAATGGAAGAATATAAAGAAACAGAGTCAGGTGCACATATTTGGATATACAGACAGTTTTCATCATTTTGGTTTTGTAGTTCACCCCTGTGAATTTGAAATTAAACAATCAGGATGTGCTAGGAAGGAAGTGTAGTCCGTGAGCTTTAGTGTAAGGGTTTGGTCAAAAATATTTCACAAAAGAATGCACAAATTGCAGCATTGTAATTAGCATAAGTATGCTTTATTATGCCTTAAAAGTCTCAGGTTGCGTTCACAGTTTGCTTTACCTCATTGTCTATCTGCACTGTTAAGTCAAATCACTTCTGAAGCATCTGAGCACATAATAAAGTTGATCTTGGTCTTCTCTGTCTGTGGGATGTTGTTTCAGAACGCTACATGGTTATCATGCTGTTATGAATCTTCTCTATTTACTTGATTGAAGATACACCAGCCCCCGCTCTTGATCTAGCCAACTCTTTTTAAGGGTTTTTCTTCACCAGGGAAAGAAAGTTATTAATCACAGTTGTTTTCCATCGTCATCAGTAACCTCTCTACATTACTCAGCTCAACAGTGCATTCTTTGTTTTTAAGACTAATTGTCTGTTGGGGGTATATGAGTGAAAATGGTTGTACTTCCTACACTATTCATCCAGTATTTTCAACCAAACCCTCACATTACAGCTGACAGTCTACACATATCATATCCATTGTTCCAGTCATAATTATGGAAACTGTATCACTGTCCAAATGTGCTCCCAAAGGACAAACAACTAATCAGTTCAAATGTTTCACCAGGCTGAAACTAATGATTTACAGCTTTATGAAGTTAAGGGACTTCAGTGACTCCAACTCCAAAAAGTCTGCAGAGCTAAACCAACAATGAACTGCTTCTACTAACAGGTACTGTATGTATGACCAGTTTCACTCACTCAACAACAGCAGTTGCGCTACCATTCTCCATTCCTTTGGTACCACTTTTTGGCACAGACTCTAAATGAAGGAAGAACCAGAAAAATAAGTTTAATGTTCTCAGCTCTAATGTTAATAATCTCTCCTTGGTATGGTCAAGGAAAATCTAATGTTCTAAACTGCTGTATATTTAAATTTCATATGTACAGTTACTGTGGTTCTGTAAGTAATGCAGTGTCTTTCACCATCGTTCTGAGTGTGGTCGACAGCAGCATATGTTCGCAGGAACTCAGAGAAGGCTCCTTCTGTGGCCATGAGCTGCTGGTAGGAGCCCATCTCAGTAATCTCCCCCTCCACCATGACCAGGATCAGGTCAGCTTGGGGAAGGTAGCTCAGCCCATGGGTCACCAGCACACGCGTCTGCACACAGTCACACACTGAAATGTTTGTGGCTAAAAAGTCATTTATGTGCTATTATAAAGTCAGTAAATCTTTTCTAGTTAGCAGTTTTTCTAATTGGAAAAAACCTTTAATGTTATGTTATGTATTAATGTTATGTGCACATCAAAAAGCTCAAACACTCTCCATCAATCACATCTTTGTTTGTGCTTAGTGGGACCATCATCAACTTTCCCAACATATTGTTTTTTCTTATAACTATGAGCTGTTGTATGTAGGTTAAGATTGAGATCACACACACCTTGTCCTTCAGCAGTCCCTGTGGGCCAATGACCTGATCAAAGATGTGTTTTCCTACATGAGCATCAACGGCTGACAGAGGGTCATCCAGCAAGTAGACCGCCCGGTCACAGTAGACAGCTCTGGCCAAGCTCACCCTCTGCTTCTGACCTCCAGACAGATTCACTCCCTGCAAATAAGACACACGGAGAGATAGACACAAAGAGATTGATGGGTACAACATTTGAGTTACTCCTTGATGTGAAATAACAGAAAGACAACTTCAACCAGTCTACATCTGTTCCACTTTGCATATAAAAAGACTGTTATCGCCAGTTGATACCTTCTCTCCAATCTCGGTGTCATCTCCAGCAGGAAGGATCTCCAGGTCAGGCTGAAGGGCACATGCCTCCACCACACGCTGATACCAGGCCTCTTTCCTCTCCTGACCAAATATTATGTTGCCTTTTAGAGTGGAATTCTGGATCCAAGCCTGCTGGGGAACGTATGCCACAGAACCCTGCAGGGTAACACACCAGCACATAAACACACTTCATAGCATTCTATAGTGGATGATGAGCTGTCAGACAGTGAAAATGCTCAGATTAATGTTACCATAGCTCATGAGTGTGCAGCCACTCACATTAATAGTACATAACTGTTTTGTGAGCTGGAGAAACTATGAAATGAACCTGCTGGCTGCCGTCTAGTGAGGGTCAGTGGTCACTTCTTCAACCAAAACCAGGTTTCAAAGACAACTAGAATGAATGCTTAGCAGTTCTAGGCCTCCAACCAGTCAGGTTACATTTCACATGCATGTCTATCTAGACTCATATTCTGATCAGTTCATTCATGAGTCCAAGTTGAGGTTTGTGCAGATGTTGTGAGATCGACTCTTAACTGAACACTGAAAAAGCAGCAGGCTGTGGTGAGTAAGCAAGAGCAGCCACCTTGACAGCTACAGCTCCTTCTAGCTTATCCATCTCTCCGAGCAGGGCAGACAGCAACGAGGACTTTCCCGAACCCACGTGTCCCACCACAGCCACCAGAGAGCCTTCTGGAATGCACACATTCAGCCTGCAAGCACGCACACACACACACACACACACACAGAGAAATGAAACTAACTTCACAATTTCACACTGATTTAAAGAACAGTCCCCTTTGTTACCAACTGAATGAACTCATACAGTTTGTACGTTTTACATAAAATTAAAAGCTTAGTACTCTGACTGTTGAACCTCGTTTCCAGTTTAGCTTAAAGTTGAACAGAAAGTTGGCAAAGAATGAGGATGATGGACTTTGACTGAAGAAAGGGATTTGTCATTTTATTTGGTCATTTATAGAAGAACGTCAACGATGACACGCACCTCTTGAGTGTTGGTGATTCAGTTCTGGACCAGCAGAAAACTCCATCCACGATGGAGATACTGTGAGGAGCTAGGAGGGAGAAATATACTGTATGTGAAACCCACATACAGCCAGGTGCATATATTTGGACAGTGACAATATTTTCATCAATTGGCTCTACACTGGATTTGTAAGAGTCAAGTGTGGACCGACATTTTTAATTTAATGGTTTTGTCATAAATGTTGCATGTAGGAATTACAGCTACTTTAATACAATGACCCATGACTCAAGACAATATGATTTCAATACCTTTCATCAAATATTTTTGACCCATCCTGTAAACTAAAACTGACCCTCGACACATTTTGATTGTTTCATTCAGTCCTCTTCCTTTGCAGCGGTGTACAGAGCCAGAGTGATGAAATTTGTGGCACTGCCCAAATATTTATGAAAATGACTGCACGCACACGTACACACACACACCAAAGGACAAAAGATCTGCACAACTGACAGAGCAGCAGATAAAAAAAAGAGACTCACAGCCTGCCACTGCTTTGTGCTCCACGCTGTCTTCCTGCAGCTCCTCATGTGATAGAAACACTCTCAGACGCTTCAAAGACACACTGGCCTGAAGACAGACACCAAGACCAGGAGTGAGAGGCTGACACTTCAAAATTAATTTACCCGCTAATGGTCATGATGATGTAATGTTAATGACGGTACTCCTTCCCACAGCATCTTGGATGGTAGATAACACCTTTTTGATTCTCTGAGAGGGAAATTCAGGTGTCACGGCAGTAGAGTAAAAATTACATCATAGAACAGAGTAAATCTAGAGTACAGAAGGAACCTCCATTAGAGGCAGCAGAGACACCAAGGTGACAGCTGTCTTACACTACTCTCACATCTTATTTCATACTAATGGACAAGCAAACAACAGGCAAAGCTGCCCTGTGGAACAATGCAGACAGGTGAGTGTTGTATGTGAGCGCAGGTGCACCAACCTGAACCATACTACTGATGACCATTGGCAGCATGTTGAGAGGAAAACGCAGGATGTTGAAAAGCGCCAGTGACACAAACGCTTTCTGGGCATCGAGGACATTATGTTCGTCGATCAGCACGTAGACAGCGAAAGTGGATAGGGCAACCTATACAGTGAACCAGGAAACAGAGAGAAAGATTTGAATGTGACACCTTTTTCTAGACACATTCTTTGATACAATTAGCTGAACAACATGATGCTAGAACTGGAGGATGAGATCTAGTGTAATTTTGAAAGAAACGATGCACGTGAACTGTACATTGTGGTTGCATGTCTGTCCTTTTGTGCTGAACTCACCAGGAAAGGTGCACAGACCCAGGTGAAGGTGGACACTGCACCTAGGTATGCAGCCTTTTTCAGAACCTGCAGCTCACTTTCACGGATGCCTGCCACCTTGTCCTTGAAGGCCAGCTCCCAGGCATACAGCTTCAGCACCTTGATGCCGTTCAGCATCTCATTCATCAGCTTGATGCGGTTGTCCTTACTCTTCATCTGTGCCACCTGCACAGTGTAAAGACACAAATACAAGCCACACAATGCTACAAACTGACACAGCCAACTGAAACAAATAACATAACAGGGCATTAAACAGGCTGTAAAAGGGAAATAAGTGCATGTTGTCTTGAATCTTTGTATCGTTTTAAAAGAAAGAAGTCAAGACTTGTTTGTCAGTGTGTGTCTGCGCCTGGTCCCACCTGGTAGGTTTTGGTTTTCATAGCAATGACAGCATTTACAGGAACCAACAGAATCATCACAGCCACTCCAGCCAGCACGGACGGACCCAGGTTCTGTGCAGCATAAGGTAACAACATAATAAAAACGCTTTAAGGAAGCTCTTCACAGGACTGTGTCTATACAGAAGGCATAGAGCGCCAAGTTAGCAGCTTCTGTGCTGCATGCGTCTCTGAACATGAGGCGTTCAGGTGCATTACAAATGCTGGTCGGTCACCTGCATTTTGGAAGCACTTAGAACCCAGTATGTGATCACTGTGGTTATATATGTAAAAGCAGCAAAAAAAAAAAGCTGCTTCAGGATGTGTTTAGAATGGAAGCAGATTTGTTAGGCAACATGTGCATGTAACATAAGACTGAACATTTTCTGCCAAGACACACAACCTAAGAACAACCTCTCACAAACTAGGGCTGCGTATTGGCAAGAATATGGTGATAGGATAAATCCAAGCCCAACACCTGCCAACCTGCAAAATCCAGGTGGATTTCAGCAGTGATACAGGGTGACACAGTCAGCCACTTTGGCAGGTTGAAATTTTTTGTAGACCTCTTAAAATGCATCTAAAATAATAAACAAATTGATTTGTTACACTGCAACACATATAAATATAGAGCTGTTATCCTACCTGCCAGAGAAAGTAGAGGGCCAGCAGCACCTGCAGGGGGGCAGACCATACCATGTTGATGTAAGTGATGAGGTCCATGAAGCGTTGAGCGTCCACTGACATCAGGTTGACGATCTCTCCCACAGTGGAGGTGCGGCGCGCTGCGCTGCTTATGACCAGGGCCTGATAAAGTCCTTACAAAGGTTAGAGTCCAACTGGAGATTTGCAGACAAAGCATGCACAGAACTGACCAGCAAAATACTAAAAATATCAATTAGAGATTATTACATGTTACTCTAAGTTATCATTAGAGTCATTATCACAAGAATTTCATGACGACGAAATGAATCAAATAACAGGTCGAAGCAGGAAGAAGGTCATTGCTTCTTATTAAGTAAGTGTTTCCGTATTATTTCTGTTATACTGCACAGTACTGACAGTTTGAGTTTAATAGAGAATAGAAATGAGCCTGTACCTTCCTGTACACAGCTCCAATAATTGCGGTGCGCAGACGCATGCCTGTGACGAAGCAAACGTGAAAGTACTTCTGAAGGATGAGCGACTGCACACAGGTACACAAGAAGAGCAGCGACGTGTAGAAGAAACCGTGCCAGGAGGGGGTGCTGGAGTCGTTGACGAACAAGATCAGGAGTCTGGATGGGATCAAGAGAAGGGACTCACATGTGTTGTTCATTTGCCTCGTGCCATGCCCATAACCCTGGAACGCTGCATTCCAGCTTAACATCAACCTCAACTTCTTACTTATTTGTAGTTTGACATAATCAAGGTAATTTACCGTACACAGCTCTGTACGTGTGAGCTTCTCACCTGAGGATCTCGGGTCCAACAAACATGAGGATGTCCTGGATGGCCTTATAAAGGCAGGAGATGAGGAAGTATGGTCCAAATGTTAGGCACAGCACCCACAGCAAGGACGGCTCTTTTGCTTTCTGCTGTGTTTTTACAAGCAAGATTTCAGACTCTTCCACAGCTTGGCTCTCTTTGGTCTCACCCTGACGAACCTGCCTCGGGGAGTACACGGTTTTCTCCTCAGTCCTGGAATGAAGGAAGTGAAGACTGGTTCAGTTAGAAATTCTAAATAGACTAGTTTCAGAGCAGATTCAATATGCAGATGAACCTATAGTCTATCATGTCTATATTTGATACAAAAAGAAAGAAACTAATGTTGCCCCTATGTGACCTGTGTCACAAAACTGACCCCTGTAAAGTTTACCAACAAGAAAGTGAAAATTAAAGGCACCACAAATATTCAATATATCAAACATGATAAGAAAATGTCACCTAGCCGTGTATTTGATAAATCCATCAGTAGCTTTCGTTCGTATGCACAAATGGCCATTTTCCAACAATGTTGCAAGAGGTTGTCATAAAAAAGCTCTTCAGCTACCCTCATCTACACATTGTCCTTGTACTCATTGACTGTTTTTTATTATAAAGTGTAGCATTAACCTAAGCTGATAAGACACTGGTTCAAAAAATATTAAATATTAATTAACTAATTAACTTGAATTAAATATTAAAGAAAACTGCTGAGATTTGCCTCGTCGACTGTTTCACATATGAACAGGAAGGTTTTTCCTCTAATAAGTGAAATCATCATTTAAAAATAGCATTTTTTATTTACTCAGGTTATTTTCATGTAATATTAAAATTGTTTGATGATCTGAATCAGTGACAAATATGTAAAAAATATTAACAAATCAGGAAGTCTTTTCACAGCACTTTATCTAGCAGGTGCTGTTTTACCAGTGCTGTATATTGCTGTGTATTTTCTCGTAGCAGTGATTCCCTGCTCTACTGAGCTCCTGACCATTTAACCTTCTGTCGCTCTGTGGTCCAATGATGCACCAGCTCAGGTACTACATTCTGGGAGCGGTCATCAAGGTTTAGAGACCACAGGTCCTTCTCCTCCAGGGGGCGCTTGTAGCCTGTCACCATCATCCTGGTAGAGATGAGAGAGGGGAGGAGCAGGAGTAAAAGTGCATGAGTCCTATTTTTATCAAATGACACTGTTCCGCCGTCATCGATGACAGAAATGATCAGTACCTCTTTGATGAATGATTCCCTGAATGAACAATGACAGAACCTTTGTTTGCTGTAACTGCAACTACTCCTGTCTATATACTGGTCTTTAAACAATCCTTCACTAACCTGTTCTCAGTGCAAGTCAAAGTCAATTAGCTCACAAAGTCCACAGTTGTTCAGCTCCAAAATGTTTTATAACGGTTATCCTTAGTTAATATTAGGCTATAGTACTATATTTTTGGGATGGCAGCGGTCATCATTGAACCCTAGGGTTAGTGGTTTGATTCCTGGTTCGTCCTGGCTACATGCCTCGGTCTCTTTGGACACCATAGTAGCACCGACATGTACTGTCTGGCAGCTGTCCAACAACCACAATTTCCCCAAGAAGATCAATAAAGTATATTTTTAATATATTTTCTGGTTCTCCTTAACATTCACTACTTTAAAAAGATGACTATTTTAACTCTTACTGCCTATGATGATGTCTTCTTTATACTATGGCAATTCTCCTAAAATAAAAAAATTGTGATATATTGCTTGCAATATTCTGAATCATAAGCCCTGTATTGTGATATGTACTGTATCGCTAGATTAGTGCCAATACACAGCTTTAATGTAAACAGCAAGTAAAGAGTCTAAACTCTCTCAGGTCTAGTCCTCATTAGACACACATGCCGTCTGTCTGCACACCACTGACATATGAACTCTGCTCACCTGGAGATCCACCAGAAGGTTATTTTGGAGAGGAAAGATGCTCCACGCTCAGGGCAGGGGTTCTGAAGACAAAAACATCATGAAATCATTGTTCTGCTGCTGACATACTAATCAGAGAAACAAAGTATGACTGCAGCCTTCAGCTCTCACCAAACAAATGTAAAACTCAAACTGTAGAACAATCATTGTTTGTCTCCATATTAAGATATTTCTACACACAGCAGAGGTAACTTCGACAACAAGCACAGATTCACATATTTTACAGCAGGGGTGGACAACCCGGGTCCACTGTAATGTTTGTTTTCCCAACTATGATCATCCTATTCACCACTGACTTCCTGGATCAGGTGTGTTCAGCCAATCAGAAGCTGTAAGTGCTGGAATGGTTGG
>JAUBNQ010000027.1:1273725-1288255 GCA_032353495.1 Ctenopoma kingsleyae | reverse complement strand
TATTATACATACATTCATTAAGTGAAATGAAAGAGCCTCATATGAGGATGTCAGCAGCAGCAGCATTACAGTGCATTAACATAATAGCTAACATAATCCATTCTATAGGTTCTTTGTCCCCTTACCCCTTTTTGTCACCCTCCTCACCACTTCCTCACCTCATACAGGCTGAGCTTCATTGATGAGCCAGGTCCAGTTGGTTCAGTGTGGGAATTCTTCAGAGGTGTTTTCACATCTTCATCCAGGCTGGGCTTGGATCCAGCCACGCCCTGCCTCTCCATCAGACACTTCTGAAGCAGAGTATAAACTAAAGAGCTGTCGGGCAGGGAGCGGTACAAGTTTTCCAAGCGTCCGTATGTCAGGTAGTCCAGGATATTTAGGCCATTCTCACAGAAGAGACGCACAAACTGGGGCTTGTCATTGATTAGAGCATCTGTCATGGAGTCTTCAAGGTCCTCATACTGAAAATAGAATCACATGATCAACATTGTGTGACAAAGCAAATAGTAATACGTTTCTAGGTTTTGTGTTTGCAATGCACTGAGAGAGGCTGATTACCAGAAAGTAGTTAACTTCAATACTTTTGTAACTCTAGCATAATATTTGAGTAGTTTAAATTTCTATTAAAGAACACTACACTACTTTACACAGTGTGTGTACTTGTCTTGATGAGTGTGTGAGGTGTTTGAGAGCCACGGCTCTGTACCTTGAAGGTACCGCCTGATGAAAGATGTCATAAACAAGCCACTGACCTTCCACTGTATGACTCCATTAAAGAGTTCAGCTTTGGCGATGTCCACTCTGTTCCAGGCCACGGCCAGTTTCAGCTCTTCAGTGTACTCGCTGGCATCACTGGAGATACGTTTGCTAGCTTTAAAATAAAATAATTACATTTATTGGACAGTAATGCACACTGCATAAATAAAACAGTGTGATGGGCCCACAGCTACAGTAGCTGCTGCTGTTTAGTTAAGCTATTTATAATGCAGACTTTAAAGATATTCCTAATAATAGTAATATTAGCTTCATGATGAAGGTATGTAGCAATTAACACTTTCAGTTGAAATGAGTTCATGTAAGTATCACACTGATTTATTTTAGTCACACTCAAGTATCCACACACTTCACGTAGCTTTCAAAACTTCTGTCAGGAAGCAGGCAGGGATAATTAATGCACTGTAGTAAAGCAAAGGAAGCCCAGTTTCATCAGAAGGCCTGGTTGTAGACTGTGGTGGATTTCATTTGCTACAGCTCGTGACACTCTGCTTTTTAAAGCTGCTTATATATATGCTTACTTACCTCTAACAAGGGCTTTGAGGAGAACTGTATCAAAGTCATCAGAACCGTCCTGCTCCTCGTTAAAAACAGTGATGAGTTCTCTGTTGTGATAAATACTCAGCACCTAGATACACACATGCAGTGATGAACAAATCTGTCACACATCCATCTGCCTATAGCCCTTTTCTTTCCCATGTGTCTCACTTCTTATACCTCTTCCCACACACTCACACACTTACTCTGTCCACCAGCTTCTCCACATCAGCTCGAGCTGGGAAGTATTTCCGAACCTTGTCACAGACCCTGTCGCGATGCTCTGCGCTGAGACCCTGAGTGGACTCCATCTCTCCAGCAGGAGAGTTGGAGGAGAGGTCGTCCAGTAGCTCACTGATAAAGTCTGCAGCCGGACCAGAACCAGCAAGAACCAGCCAGGGTGTATTTTTCTTCAGAGACGCATCTAATCTCTGAGCCAGGAAATATGTCAACATTTCATTCATCTAGTATTTAATCAGGAAGTGTCTCACTTTTTAACACTTAGTTCTGTAAACGCTAAAAGCATAGTCCAGTGTATTAGATATTTCCCTCACCTCCAGCATTTTGTCATCTCCTGAGATGAGCATGCAGAGCACTGGGATTTCAATGTTGCCGCTGCCTGTTGTTGGAGATAAGCGGAAAGAACAGAAGAAGAAGAAGTTGCATTAAGCAAAAAGAAAAAATATGAAATGGGTTCTTGTAATATCTCACCACTCCAAAAAGTGTATCATATTTCTTATGATGAATTGAACTGATGAAGTAAATCATTGGTGCTTAGATCACTGTGGGATCACCCGAGAAGCAAGGCTGGTCGGGCCACGGAAAGATGAGTAAGTCACAGCATACTTTGTTATGTTTTGTGCTACCCACTAGTAATACAACCGTGATCACAATGCCAACGTCAATGTCAGGGGGTAGTAAACGCTGAACACTGGACTGCATTTGTTCGACTGGATTCATCAGCAAACGTAGATTCTTTGTTTGAAATGGGTTCTTGTTTACATACTGTATCAGTGTCTCACCTCCTATTCCAGTGCGCTGATGGGAAATGTAGTCCTCCAGACGGGCACAAAAAGCTCTCTCTCCCCTCCAGCAGCCAACACTCCCATCATCCACCAGGAGGAAAGCCTGGCAGTTGTTGTCCAGGCAGTAGGAGTCCTGCGATGTGTTCTGGATGTAGTATCGTGCAGGGAAACTCCCCTTCAATCAGACAAAAAATGTATTCATGTTAGCTGTATGATCAGTTTGTAACATGAACAGCGGTGGTGTTTTCAGAGCACATTTGCTGATACTTCTACCTGGCTGAAGCCAGTAACTGAACCCTCAACCTCTGTCATTTGCAACAAAATGTGCCTGTTGAAAATGACAATGACACTTTAGACAAGTGATGCTCACTCTGCAACTGATGTAACGTTTAAACTGCAGACAGCACCGTGTCATTAGATGAAGCAGTGATGGGACATGGTTGGAAAGAGCATGAGAGACTTCATATTTTGGGTATTTGCGTTTCACTTTGAGGAAACTAACTCTGTTTAAACGCTCTTGGTTTTGAACCCAGGACCCCTGGCATGGTCTCCCTGTTCTCATCTGCATGGGTTTCCTCAAGTTAGTCCAGTTTCCTCCAGCCCCACGGCCTTTACCAGGATATGCAGTGAAGATAAGAGATGGATGGATGAAGTGAACTGGATCTGACTGCACTGTATCGTATCGTGTGTCAAATCACGTAAGAGAAAGAGATACACACTCCTATTTCCCATACATGAGACTTAGCAGAGAACGTGAAGATGCAGGATATGGTATTCAGTAAGTCTTTATGACTCACCACATAGTTCTTGGAAACTGTAGCTCAACAAAATGATCATTGACCATTTTTAGAATAGGATAGTAATTGAAAAAGCTCGACCAGTGTCAGTGGCTGGTTGTGAATGAGACCTGCCTGTGCAGCAATGCTGCTAAAAAGAGACAGGACACAGTTGTGAATCAACTTCACAACCAAAGCAGAGAGTTTTTCTACAGGCTGTAGAGTGGCCCAGCTCAGGACGAGCTCATGGACTCCGTACTGACTGTATGATGATGAATACCTGGGAATTGATAAGCTGCTCCCTGTTGTGCACAACACCCCAGGGGGCCATTCCCACAGCAATCACTTTCTTCTGGGAGAGAGCTGGAGCTGCAGCCCCATGGTCCCTCACTGCCTCGCCCACACAGCGGGACACGCCCTCCCTCAGACCCCCAGTCAAGATCCATGCTCCTGAGCAAGAGTAGGGAGGAAACAGAGGTGGGGGTTGTAGCAAGAATTCAGCATGCAGTTGGTGTGGGGAAGTAAGAAGTTAGTACTAAAAACATGTAACTGTAATGTGTAAGTAAATGATCTTTACTAATCAAAAATGTTGGTGTTTACAAATGAATAAACTCTTTCATACACAGAATAAAACATTTGTACTTTTCACCACACAGGAACGTCTTCTTATGGCACATTTCCACTGCCTGACGAATCTTAGCTACAAACTGATCAATCATTCAATGTATGCGTACTACAGTGTTATGTCTGCTAATACTGATATTATCCAGGATCATCCAAACAATCATTTTTAATGTTCTGACACAAATTTTGCGGAGTCGTGTTGGAGTGGGGTTTCGATCCTAATGGTAACTATGACTTCTTACCTGTGCTCTGTGCTGCCTTGACCAGCCCATTTCTCAGGACCTCCCTCACCCAGGTTTTCATCTTCTCTTGACCTTCGCAACCCACGACTGACACCACCAAGTTGGGTAAGGGCAAGCCCCAGGTATTCATCATCAGCTTGTAGACGGTCTCAGGTGGTGTGTCACACGATAGCCTCAGAAACTAGACAGAACAACAACACGATTGTAGTCTCTGACAGGTGATCAGGGAAAAAAAGGAACGTCTTTGTCAAGTCATTTTGCAATGATGAGAGTAGGGTGCTGCTGATAGTGAGGAGGCTTTCTGCTGGCTTCAGTTTGATCACACGAGGAGAGCATCAGACTGAGCTGGCCAACCAACCACCAGTCGACCGAGTTAACGTTACCACCACAGGAAAGCTAGAGCAGCTCACCAGGGTTCAGGTGAGGCCTACATCTTTTCTTGTTATTGGCAACCATGTGTGTCTGTGCGTGTTCAGAATGGCCACTCACAGGACTGTGTCTGCGTCCAGTGCCAGCAAACTCCAGCTCCCCAAAGGCGTCGGTGGGACACTCGGAAGTGTGCTGCGTGCTGTCCCACTGCGTGACAATAGCTGCTCCAAAGGAGTCCTCTGTCGCCATAGAGTCATGCAACTCCCGCGCCACACCACACTGACACTTCTCTTCATTACTGGCAAACAAAACACAAACCCACACCAACGTGTTATTCCGTGCTTCATGTGTGTGTCTCAAATGCCTTAAGCTGCTTGTTCAACCCTCACAAGAAATGTGTTTATCTACAACTAATCTGAAACATTTCCTACATTTACAGACAGACAATGCTGTCCTGGTCACATTTGTGTCAACTTCATAAGTCAATTTTTTGAACGAACACATCTGCAAAGGCAGGACATGTATCATAATGGCGGCTGTAATTCGCACAACAGTAACACATAGTGTTGGTCCCGTTACTGGGGCGGCCTTGTAATTTATACTTTACAAATCCATTATTTTTCCACTTGATAAAAGACAAAGAAAGAGAGATTACCTGGATGAGTCTTCAATAAAAGTGGTGCACACTCGCTTTTTGATGAGCTTGGGAATCCAGCTCTGTAAGAAAGAAAACATTTTGTTAATGCCACAGCAGTACAGCGGACAGTTCCAGGTCTTTAAGTACAGACTGCCTATCTTTCTCCTACTGTCTACTGTGTTCTACTGTCTACACAGCGCTTTGTTGAAGTGTCTTTTGTAGACAAGAAGCCAGGTCAGTGGGAAAACCAGCTTAACCAGCAGTTGGTCAGTAAGCAGATCTCTACAACGAAAGCTTACTTATTATGTACGTCACACATGCATACTGTACACGGTTAAGACAATATCCATCTTTTAGTTATACATGCTTATCTTTGAGGTTTGTGCAATGGAAGGAGGCTGAACAGGGTTTGGCTGAAACATTTACAGATTTCTCGGATTCACTCTCTCAGTCACCAAAACTATCTTCTATACAAGATTTTTAAGAATCTCATTACAACAGAGAGACGACGATCCAGTGATTTCAATGTAGGAAGATACTCAGTGAATCACTAGGCACTGTCAGTGATATTAATACATCTTTCATTTCAGGGCAGTGGAAAATAAAATCCAGGAATTTCCGGCAGGGAAAAAGGAAGTATGAAGTCCCACAGGACTGAATGCAGCTTGGCTTTGGACTGGGCTGCACCCCACCAGGATCAGGGAACAGAAAACAAACTTCTGCACTCTGATTGGTTGAATAGGTGGAACAAAGCTCAGACAGTAGCCAGCTCTTGTATCACTTGCAGCAGTAGAGTTATCTTTCATGCAAGTTGAGGAGAAAAAGTGAGTCGATTCAATTCAAAGAACTTTATTTATCCCCAAAGATTAAAAGCAGGTAGAGCAGTGGTTCACCGGGACATAAGGAAAAAAAAAGGTGGAATAGAATAAACAATTAGTAATGGAGAGAAATTACAAACAATTAACAATGATGAAACAACACACAACAACAACAGCAACATTTTCAGAGTCGGCTAATTTACACAAAGTTTTCTGGACCCAACTGTTGATACAAGCTACCAGTGTGTACTTCCAGCAAGGGCAAAAGTGGTGCTGACAAAGCATCACTATTTTACACACCGGGAATGTGAACAGGTTAGACAAAATGTACTGAGATTAAAATGTATCATAAAGAAAAACTAAAAAGAATAAAGTTCAGAGTCACGGATGTTTGTGCCAAGATACACAAGGACAACAATGGCAGATAAAATCTGTGGGGTGTGTCCAGTTTCTTTCTGCTCATATAAAACTCTCTCCTCACTTGACTTTTTGAGCTTTCAAGTAGTTTTCTTCAGGAGCCAGCTACTGTGCATGCAGCGGCATCCTCCACACTATCTTTCACTGTAGGTGTGTAGTAGTGGGTCAGGTTTGTAAAAGTCACACACTTCTGTCTTTATGCATTTTCCCTGTTGCAAGGTTGGTGCCACAGACCTGAAACTGACTGGAGCAGTCTCTGAGAACCCTACCACACCTGAGTAATATAAGTGTGAGAAAAACATGAAGACCTCCAAGTAAATTCCAATTACCACCACAATCATGACAAAGCATGTCCCAGTCAGTAAAGCGAAAATAAATACTTCCCCTGGGTCCACTGTGGGCGGCCAGCACCTAGTAAAGCGGTTTGTCAGGCAGAGCAGCATGAAGGCAGAAATAACCTGAAAGTTATCACCAACAGCATGTCTCACTGAGATATAATAGAACATTCAAAACACGTGCTGGAGCCACACATGCAAATGGAAACACCTACAAAGAACGTAGTTTAAGTTTAGATTTAGTACACGTGTTGTAAGACATTAGTTAATATGTGCACGGAATTAATGTCACATATATGTTTTAGTTCAACTCATATTTCACTTTAGTCCAGTAAATGTATACAGTACAAAACTAGATTTTTGACTAGTGATAAACAGATTTTAAAAAATCATATATAGTGTCATTCCGCTTGTTTTAACTTGCTGCAGCTAACAAGTCACCATGTCCTTGTGAGGCACCATGAGGCTGCAGTAGTAGAAAAAAGCAAGCAACGCCAACCATGGCGATTCAGTGTCAGAACTTTGCAGTTTCAATATACAAAGGTTCTGCAGCATGTGTGCTGAGTTGGTTTTGGTCTTTTAAAAAAATGTCTGTTAATGTATTATTTATATATTTTAAAGGGAGGCAGAGAAGAAGTTGGTTGGGTCAGGGGTTACCTTCAACCCATGAGTCAATCACCAACAAGCGTGCAAGCATGACTCAGAGTTTCAAAAATCAAGAGGCACACGCCTGCAATCTTTTGTGCCACACAGAGTCACACACCAGGTTACAGTATATGCTCCATCATAGTAAGTAAGTAAGTTCACTTTATTAAAGACACTAAAGTAGGTCCATAGCAGATGTTTAAAAGAAGTAAGATAAAAAAGGAAGTTTTACAGGCTTACATAGAGGCTAAAACGCCAATTATTCCACATATAGTATGGTGGCAGGCGTGAAATCTCTCACAGCAAGTACAACAAATGTGCCCTCTGTTCATTATGAGCACTCTGTAAATGACAAACAGCAAATGACATTAATGACAGATCCCCATATTCTGAACATGGAGAAGTGCCACCAGCTGTGCTATCAACCACACTCAGCAACCCAGAGGCAGCCAAACACACTCAGACTCTACTTACACTGTGATCCACATCATACTGGACACTGATAATCATCTCTGTTGTCAGAGGCTGGAGCTCGGGTTCAGAAAGTCAAATAGCATGTTTAAAATCAGTCGTGCAACATAAAGAGAAGTTAAGGGTGAAAACGTGCACCTAAGGATGAGTAAAAAAAATAACTGGTAAAATGCCACTTCAATGGCAAACACACACTTTTTTAAACTGTCCTCAGAGTTAAGAAACAATCACAATGCATGTTGTTCATCCTTAGAGATGAAGGTAAAGTGTCATAAAAAGTAACTTTAGCTCAAAATAAGTGCTAATCATCTATAATTTATATGTTTTCTAAGTTGTCCACCTTCAGTGGAACTTTCCATTATAAAACCCGTGAATGTACGATCACTAGTTTGTCTCCCCTCCATATTTAAATATTATCTCTCAGATCAGGAAGAAAAAGTATTTTCGCGCTGATGCATGTGGTCATTTAGGCTGGAGGACTTGTTGATAGGTCAGCGATGATGCCAGTGCACATAGATCTGAGTCACGTGAATCATGTCCATGTGGTTGTTGTGTCAAAATAGACCTGATCTAACCTGAACTGGTTCCTTTAACTTGGATGTTATTTCACCAACACTCAGTCCAGAATCTAACATTATCTCTTGGGACTTTGTCTGAAGCTGTGTGCAAGAACATGTAGGCGCGCTCACTGCGTACCTGTCAGTGAAGGAATGTACTGAGATCACGCACACAAGAAAAATCAAGGCAGCAAGTAACAGAGAGCAACAGACAGGAAGCAGACAACGGATCAACTGAATGAAACAACACTGCTTCACGTGAAGCGGGGGAGCCGCTGAAAACCAAGCAGAGAACGAGAGAAATGTGAGGAATGAATGAAAAGAAATTCATGTTGAGGCACGACTGGGGGTTTGAGCGTTGGTGGCGTCACGCCCTCCCAGACTACATTATGTAGTGTGTTTGTGCGTTCAAGCCTCTTCAATAAATGTGCAGCGTATTGTGTAACAAGTGTTGACTCCTCAAGATAAAGATAATGTCTCAGTTCATTGGCAGAGGACTGGTTGAACCTGTCTGCCCCTTTGAGCTGTGTTGATATTTGCTTTCAAGAGGTGTGCACTCTCAACTGCACCTTCTACACTCACACACTGCATGTCCTAATCTGTGGTTAGTCCAGGATTTATTTGATGGTGCTGTGTGGTATTAACTTTTTCCTCCACCAGAACAATGTCATTCATTTTCCACAAAGACCTGTATCACCAATGTGTCTGTAATCTGTATTTCTGGATCTTCTACAGTAGGTTAAACCCAAAACCCAAACACAAAGGCAAGTGATCCTGTTAAGATCAGACTTCTGTGAGACTGCATCACATTTAAGGGCATAATGAAGCCACTATTACAAGCAGGGTGGCAGTATAACAAGACAGTTCAGTCTGTGTATGTGTTGTGTGTGTGTGTGTGTGTGATGAGCAGACATATGTGACAGTTAACCTCACACCCACACGTGTAATCACATAATCAAGTTTTCAAGTGGCGCCGAAAGCGCCACGTGCTATTGGTCACTGTTGCCAAACATGTCATACAAGTCACCCAATTGGGAAAGAGAGGGTGAAGCATTGTGTCTCTCTGCAACAGCTGTTCCTGTGGTGATTCCACAGAAGACGCACATCAACTTCACGATGTCAGGATGTTGCATTAGTCCCTGTCCCCCCAGACAGAGCTCAGATGCACACGCCAAAAAACAAACAGAATGAATGTTAGTTAACCAACTGTAACTGTGACGTGGATGATGTGTCAAAACCCATTCAGGCACTGATGTGCAAAAACACCCACACCCAGTGTTTTCTTTGTAAGTGTGAACAAGACCAGAAGAGCAGCAGGGCTGTCATATAATGTGGTGTGTGTCAGGAACAACATGACATGACACATGATACTGAAGCTGTCGCTCCCAGCAAACAAAAAGTGAGCCGTGTGATCTATACAGTTTGAGAGATTCACTCCTCACGAGCACTGACACGCCGATGGATTTCATACTTAAAGATGCTGTAAAGATGCTGCTGCGCAAGTCTCAACTTGTGCAGCAGCAACGTCTCCCATTTACAACCACATGGATTTAGACCCATACATATTTGGACAGTGACATGTTTAGGCTCTGTACACCACCACAGTGAATTTCAAATGAAACAATTAGGATGTGTTTAAAGTGTAGACTATTAACTCCGTCTAAAGTGTTTTATGATTTATTTATTTTTTATACGTAGAGCCTGAGTTTTACTGTCTCAACAGCATCTGGACAAATTAATATTATCATTAATTACATTATATGAGTTCATACGTAGTTGGTAATGACTGTCTGGAGTGTGGAACTTACAGACATAAGTGTTCCTGAGCTCCCCACTGTGCAGACTGCGTGAATTTTTAAGAATGTAGTAAACAGTTGGTTTGACCACACCTAGTGTTTTTGCTCTCTCACTGGTGACTTTGATTTAGTTTTTGAGTCTGATGAGATAATGTCAGATAATGAAAATACACAAACAGTTCACACCCAAGTCCTCTAGTCTTGATGCGGGAATAATACACAGCACAGCTGAGCAACTGACCTCAGCTGAATCCTGTGAGGGCCCATTGGCTTTAATTCCTACATGATTCATTCAGTATTTTC
Organism: Ctenopoma kingsleyae; assembly: GCA_032353495.1. Classification (NCBI taxonomy): domain Eukaryota; kingdom Metazoa; phylum Chordata; class Actinopteri; order Anabantiformes; family Anabantidae; genus Ctenopoma; species Ctenopoma kingsleyae. Next base: position 1,277,929 of record JAUBNQ010000027.1, on the reverse strand, counting down.
AACAAACCCTTCAATGGATCAACCTCCTGTTATTTATTGTGTAATGAGATCAATCGATTCTGTGGTACGTAGCCCCCAACATTAATTTCTTTACTGTTACTAACTATAGGGTTGAAGGAAGCTAGTTGAAGGAATGAAATAAATGTTGGTGATTTTTTTTCAGAAATCTCATTTTGAAGTTCAAGTGCAATTCACTTTCACACCACTGTCAGAAATACCAGTCTTGTGTTGACCATTAAACTGAGAGCACATAATACTAAATTAAACATTTTATGACTAGGTGAACCAGCATGACTTAAATTATGCTTGCCATTGTTTTAATGATCGTATTTAATGCACAACACCAGAAGGGGGCAGGAACTGGGGCAGGAATGTGTGCGAGTGTGGTAGAGAGTGACTAGGGTCAGACGGTGAAGAAAGGCTGCTGTCATCCATTTCTCATGAACTGAGTCAGTTATCTGAGAGTGGACAGTGGCGACTTCACCTGTGTCAATAGTCATATTAAGAGCAAACATTACTGAGACAGTGTGAGCTTTGACTTGTTATTGTTGTTAGTAAAGTTTAGAGATGAGATTATCAATCACTAACTCATGTTTATTCCATGACTTAAACTGGTGACAGGCCAGAATGAAACCTGCTGGTGTTGTGTATGTGCACCTTGCAGGCTTCCTATGTGTAAATCAAAGATGGTTTAGAGGTAAGAGGCATCACTCTGTGACACCTCACATTTCACATGAGTTTTTAAACGTGTTCATATGAGGTGGACGTTTTCATGGTGAAACAGTTGCAGGTTATAAATACAGGTGAATTAAGAGCCCACATTCACGTAGTTCCAGGGGCCACATTAGTTAACCGCTCCACGCGCTACCACACGTGCCGACACAGCGCGCGCAGCTGGCTGCTGTGTTTCCTCGTGTCTACACGCACGCGGTCCCGTCGCGCAAACATGTAAACCGCGCCCTGTGCTGGCGCACGTGTGACGGCGCATGAAGCGGCGTTCTAAACGCAACGTCACGTTTGCAGCGTCTGACCTGAACCAGGTATTTAACACTAAACGGCAAAGAAAAGGAGACTGACCATGACCCACCTGGTCCAGACAGTGCACCGCTCTGTCACGGAGAAGAACGGGTGTCATTACGCACGCATGAGGTAGAACAACGTCATGACGGCGGCGATGACAACTCACCTGCACAGGTAAGTTCACTACACTCACTACTTCATTTCTGATTAGAATGAAGAGATCCTTGTACAACACTGTCTCCTCTCAGTATACTTATCCTCCTCCTTTTCATTTCACCTGTATCCCTCTGAGTCTGACGTTTGCGCGCGGTGGACACCACGTCATGTGGGGTTAATGACGTGCACACTGTTGATCATTCATCTCTGCGCGTACATACCTGATCCTTCTCCTTCTCGCTTCTAGCTTTTCCGCTCCCTCCGTCCCGCTCTTTCTCCAGCTCCTTCATCCTGCGCTTGTATCCGTGTACTCAGGCCAAACATCTCTTGGACGGTGTGCGTGCTGCAACTCCACCCACGGGAAGCACAGCCCCCCCCCAGTCCACACACAGGTAGTCCTACAGGTTCTCTGTCACACTGTGTGATTGTAGTAGTGGAGGAGGAACTCAGATCATTTCCTTTTTCCTTAACAATGCCACACCTTATAAATACTTTACCACAAGTAACTGTCAAGTTCAAATAGTATCATTATATATATTATATATATATAAAGTGTCAAAAGTGAGTACAATGAGATTTTCTAAACCAGAGACTGTAAATACATCAGTGACTATGTATTTATGTTATGTTATGTGTGACACAGGTTTTTTGGGGCCCCAGCAGTTACAGTATTTAAGTGAAGTTCAGAGGGGAAGTGTTCCTCTGGTTCAACTGCTAACAACTGCACTTCCAGTTTTACTTTGAAAGTCGCAGTCACTTCCTGCCCAGTCAGTCCCTTATTACAGTTTGCCGTACTTTACTCAAACTAATTGTTTGCACTTGTGCCTCCCCCAACTTAAGCAGCACCTCCAGACTCTGTTCTCTGTCTTCTCTGTCGATACTGGAGGCCTCCATCTTCTGATCACCTACACCTTCCTCCTGTTTCTGTGTGACCTGCTTCATCTTAACTGCCTGCACTGTCCAGAGAATTGTCCTGTAAGGACAAATCTGTCAACTCACTCACCTGTTTCCATTTCCTGTCTGGCCTGTTATTCACCTGTATGTCTTCCACAGATCCCATCCACTCGCCATTGGAAGTCCCTGGTGTTGAAGCCCACTGTACCACCAGAGCTTCGCAAATGCATGTTGTGCAAAACTGATATAAAATGTTCTGCGTAGTTGTGACGCTAACAAGGTAGAATAGGGAGAAATACAGTATTATCTCATTATCGTGACAAAACGGTTTGTTTTGTTGATATAACGAGAAAATGAATTTATCTTCAAAAAATGGGATTAAAAAAATTCCCAACTTCTTCTTCTTAAAAAAAAAAAGCTTATCCATTTCAAATAAAATAAAACACAAGTGAATGGGTCTGAATACGTTAGGAATCAAATGTGAGTGAGGGTAGGATCATGGCTTTTTCTGTAAACAGCTCACTGACAGAACAACAATTCTCCTCTGCATCACTTTAAATGTGATTTCTATAAAACATATGCCTCTAAATTGTTCTCATCATTACCTGGATATTATAATGCATTGACAAAAAGACTATTGAAAGAAAGCAAACACAGCTGCAGAGACTGATGATAAAATAAATGAAGCTCTGTGTGTCTGAGCAGCAGCATCACTAACTGTTGTTAAACAGAATAGAAATACAGGCTTTTAATAAATGTTCAGACGCGTGGACATGTACAGTACATTATCTGTGCAAACACAAAGCTCTCCAAAGCTCTCTCAAAGTTTAACCCCCAGTGGATAACATTTGACTCAGAGTTTATATACAGACCTGAAGTGATCCTACATGTTAGCATCAGCATCTCAGTGCCATCTTCCTAATTTATCTTTTTCTGCATAATCAGAGAAGCACGTACCACTGGACCTTTACCATATTCCAAGGCAAACTGCAAACCACTACAACCTAAGCTATTACAAGTATGTAGAGGTATGCTCCATAACTTATCTTAGTGTGGTGAGGTGCTGTGAAAGCCTTCCGAGACTCAGGCAGGCAAACAGAGATATTCCTACTAAAGGTTTGTGAGAGAGGCGCCCCCTTCTAACCCGTCAGACAAGGTTAAACCTTGCAGGGACGGGTCTTGACCATGATTTTATTGTTTATTGTAATTATTTGATGCTCTGACTGGATGGATTTCAGGTCTCATGTTACAGATAACTTGACTCCTAAAAGTTGCTTATTGTAACTTTAATCAACAATATAGGTTTTTAGCATTTGAAAAACTGCAGCTCCCATTAAATAAAACTACAAGCACAAGACATTTTTCAAGGGCTTATGGGAAATGGTGTCATTTAAAGTTTGGCACAAACCTAAATATGAAATAATAATAATAATTGGTTGTTTTTTAGAAACATCTGTCTCTCATTTATTAAAACATATCTGTGACATTTGCTGAACTGTAGCGACACCATCAGGAGGAGTTTTTCACTTCAGGTAATCTAGTTGCTTGTACTATGGAGGCTGTGGTCTTGGCCACTGATTCTCCAGATGACATCCTCTGAACTGAAGCATATGTATGACAGCATGTGAAGATGGAGCTCTAAGGTGATCATTTCTCTGAATGAAGAGATTACACGAGAACCTGTTTCTGCTTGTAACTCTCTCTGATTATTATTTACATATTGGATTTGAGGTTGTGGACTGTTGATTGTGTTATAATGTAATACACTAAAGTCATGTTTAGTCCATACCTGTGGTGCTGAGCATTTTCTGGGTGTCCTATAAATGACAGAATGCTCACAACATCAGTGTACTGATGAAAAACATTTCATTTAAAGATGTATTGCTGGACTGTTTCTATTTCTAAAATTAGACCAGACACTGTAGGAAAAGACGGGGAATCAAACTAAAGTCAGTGTCAGTAGTTGAATCAGTAAGTGTTGAGTCATACTAATGGACTGCTCCGAGTGGAGAGACCTCATCATGGTATAAAAACTATATGATCATCTCAAACATCAATACATAGATTAGAATGAGTTCACCTTGTAGAACACAGGAAGTTCTATAAGAACACTGGGAGTTCCATCAGAACTCAT
>JAUBNQ010000027.1:1260022-1273625 GCA_032353495.1 Ctenopoma kingsleyae | reverse complement strand
CAGCATTTTGGCATCTCCTGAGATGAGCATGCAGAGCACTTGGATTTCAATGTTGCCGCTACCTGTTGATGGAGATGCAGATGGAGAAGAAGAAGAAGAAGACAAAGAAGAAGAAGAAGAATTAAGGATAGAGATAAAATACAAAATGCCTTTTTGTAATATCACAAGCACTCCAAAAAGTGTACCATAGTATTTCTTATCATGAATTGAACCTCTATGCATCATTTAATGGAGAGAGACAGAATATCAAACAAAAATCTAGAAAAAAGACATTACATGAAAGTTATAAATTGATTTGCATGTCACTGAGTGAAATAGGTATTTGGTCCCCTTTGTACTTGGTGGAGGATTTTTTGTTTGCAAACATCTAAGAAAGGAATTTGGTCCACTCCTCTTTACAGAACCTCACTAAATCCTTTACATTTCTTGGCTATCTCTTGGCAACTCAAAGCTTCAGCTCCCACAACAGATTTTCTAGAGGACAGAGGTCTGAAGACTGGCTTAGTCACTCCATGACCTTAACGTATTTCTTCTTTAGCCATTCCTGTGTTGTCTTGTTGGTATGTTCTGGTTCATTGTCATGCTCGAAGACCCATTAATGACCCCTATTCAGTGTTCTGGCTGAGAACACTGAATAGGGGTGAGGGAATGAGAACATCTCAGCCAAAATTTTATGGTACTGGCGCCATCGACTGGCCCATCAATGCGGTGACATTATTCTGTACCCTTAGAAGAAAAACAGCCCTGAAAACATAATGTTTCCACATCCATACTTGACTGTGGGGTGCTGCAAAAATTCAATTCATTATAGCGTAGTGTGTTCTTGGTGAGTGTGGTCCCACCTGCCTTCACATGATTAACAAGCTCCCATGTAGTTTTTGGCTGATCCCTCAACATTGATCATCATCACCCCATGAGCCAAGATCTTTAATGGAGCACAAGACCGAGGGCAGACCTTCTCAGCAACCTTATTGCTGATAGTTTTGTAGCTCATTCCACAACAGTGAAGAGGTTGGAATGGAAGGTATTGATTCTGATTGTACACATAACGAGTTAAGATCTGGAATTGACTGATTGATTGATTGACTGATTAATTAATTATAATCACACAGGTAATCTGTGGGAGCCAGAATTCTTGTTGGGTTGTAGGGGATCAAATATTTATTTAACTCAATGACATGCAAATTAATTTATAATTTTATTGTGTCATATTCTGTCTCTCTCCTTTAAAATGAAACTATCTTAAAATTAGAGGCTGTTAATTTCATATAAATTCAGTAGGGGATCTAATAATTATTTCCCCTACTATCACTGTGGGATTGCCTGGGCAAGACTAGTCAAGCCATGGAAAGATGAGAGTAAATTACAACATACTTTTGTTAGCTTCATGGTTAAGGCAGGGTGACCAGGGATGGACACAGTCTGTGCTTCCAAACTTCTGAACAACCCAGTGATCACCCCAATTCTATTTACTGGGTGCTGCCCACTAGTAATGCAACTGTGGTTACAATGCTTCTTCTACTTAAAATAATTTATTTTGTATTAGAGGTTACTGTGTGTATTTTGTTTGGGAGACAATAAATAAAAAGCCTAAACTTGTAAACACCATCTCTCATCTGGATAATAGTTTATTTGTCTGCCGAGAGCAGAACAGACTGGTATGTACCACGTTTTTGTTCTTATGTAGTATGACAGAAAACAACTGAAGCTCATTTCCACCAATCAAAGTAATAAAACTAAAGGAAAGCATGATGTAAAAATAATATTAATGGTAAAGTAGATTATGAGATGAAAAGTCCAAATTTTGTCTAAAAACTCCAACTTGCTGGTGTCCCTGCTGAACTGAACTGAACACAACATTGATTGTCCCAGAGAAGTTAGTGGCAACTGGATTTCCCATTTATTTAACCTATGTGAGGTGGTCATTACTGAGGTCCCATGAAGGTGGGTGGTAAACACTGAACACTGCACTGGACATTTGTTAGACAACAATTAGTCTTTGTCTGAAATGGGTTTTTGTTTACATACTGCATGTCTCTCTGTCTCACCTCCAATACCAGTGCGCTGATGGGAAATGTAGTCCTCCAGACGGGCACAAAAAGCTCTCTCTCCACCCCAGTGGCCAATGCTCCCATCATCCACCAGGAGGAATGCCTGGCAGTTTTTGTCCAGGCAGTAGGAGTCCTGTGATGTGTTCTGGATGTAGTAACGAGCAGGGAAACTCCCCTGTAATCAGACAACACAGGAGTCAGTACGAGTGAGTTCATTCACTCTGCCACCACACCCACAGTCTTATTACAGCATAAAATGAATCAATAGATGCTGATGTATTCATATTAACTGCAGGGGTAGTCGGTTTGAAACAACAACAGAGCTAATGTTAACAGCTACTTCCTTAGCACATTAGCTGATCTATTCATTTTCCAAAAGCTTTTTTTAGAGTTTTTTTTTTTTTTAGAGTTTTTTACTGCTCCACATGAAGCAATTTTCTTTTTAAATGCAGGGAAAGCTGATAGTTGTGGTCTCAATTTCCCAGCTCCTTATAAAGATATGTCACATAAGTTACTTAAATTTTTGATCAGGGTCATTTGGGTGTTTTCTGTTGTCATTATGATGTAAAAGAGGCAAACACAATTGTTTGTTAATAAATGGCTTCACCCAACCACTAACCACGAGTAAAAGAAATGTTTTTCTGTTATCATTCATATTCTTTGAAAAATGGCCAAAAGAAAATCACAAATTCTGCCAGGGTATGGAAACTTTTGAGCACAACTGTAACTCAAGCAATGGATGCAGGCTGTAGAGTGGTCCAGGTCAGGACAAGCTCATGGAGTCCGTAATGACTGTATGATGATGAATACCTGGGAATTGACAAGCTGCTCCCTGTTGTGCACCAGACCCCAGGGAGCCAGTCCAACAGCAATCACTTTCTTCTGGGAGAGAGCTGGAGCCGCGACCCCATGGTCCCTCACTGCCTCGCCCACACAGCGGGACACGCCCTCCCTCAGACCACCAGTCAAGATCCAGGCCCCTGAGCAAGAGTAGGGAGAAAACAGAGCTGGGGGTTGTTTATAATAATAATAATTCAGCACCCTTAAGCAGTGTTGGGGAACAACTAGTTGGTTTGTATTTTTAGCAACTAGGCTCTAACAATACTCTACAGTGTGAAGATTATTTAGCAGCAGTATTTGCAACCTGAGGAGTTGTAGTTTGAGAGAGATCAGTGTGGAGGTTTACACTGTCTGGTTTTTATGCACATTTTTAGAATCACCCAGTTTAAAATGTTTGTTGGTAAAATAATCCAAAAATAAATCAAACATAATAAGCTACATTATTTTGATTAAGTTTCAACACTGTACACTCTGCATGTAAACCTTTACTAAACTCCCATATCAAATATTATGTAACATAAGCTAAACTCAACTGTAATCCACCAAGCTCCACTCAGCCCTCCCTCTCCATAATTCATTATGCTCTTCTTCTGTCTGCTAGCCCTTCAGGTATTACTCATTATAGTCATCAAAATGTAATAATTGAGCAGAAATAACTGAAATTCTCTGACTGGTTAGAGGGCAAGCCTCACAAAAGAAAATATTCTCAGTTATTCTAAGTTACATACTGAGTCCTACTGTAATCATTTGATATATGTGTAATACAGTGTAATGTCTGGTGACACTGGTATTATTCAGGAGTCAGCTGACATCATCTAAACATCTAAACAACATCATTTATTCATTTTTAAAGTTCCTAATGGTAACCACGGCTTCTTACCTGTGCTCTGTGCTGCCTTGACCAGCCCATTTCTCAGGACCTCCCTCACCCATGCTTTCATCTTATCTTGGCCTTCACACCCCACGACCGACACCACCAAGTTAGGTAAGGGCAAACCCCAGTTATTCATCATCAAGTTGTAGATGGTCTCAGGTGGCGTGTCACATGATAGCCTCAGAAACTAGACAGAACAACAACAACGACAGAACAATTGCCATCTCTGACAGGTCATAAGAAAAGAGGAATGCATGTCAAATCATTCTGCAATGATGCAATGCATTTGCACATCAGCACAGCACAGTGAGAAGGTAAACCACTGTAGGTCAACATGAACAAGATATTCAGTGCACTTTAAAAAAGCTACATCAGCCTAATCCTTGGTCATCCTACAAGTTTAAAGGTTCAAATTATGGGTGTGTTAGGCAAGTTGGACACTGTCATCTAAGATAGCCCATTGCTATATGTTTAAATTGCTGACAAGCTACTGTACATCCAGGTTATCATTTATTTAGATTTTCAGACTTCAGACAGAGACCCGCAAGTTGGGTCTCATCTTGCATGACCAGATCAGAGGGCAGAAACCACAAGAGAGATGAAGGAGAGAGGAGAGTGTTTTGCTGCTGAGAGTAAGGAGTTAGTGGTTAAGTTTCTGTTGGCCTCTGGAGAGCATCAGGCTGAGCTGACTGACCAACCTCCAGCTGATTGAGTTAACTGAGTTCAGGTAAGGTCTGCATCTTTTATTGTTAAAGTCATGACTGTGGCAATCATACATGTGCATGCATTCAGAAGGGTTACTCACAGGACTCTGTCTACGTCTAGTGCCGGCAAACTCCAGCTCTCCAAAGGCATCCGTGGGGTACTCGGAAGTGTGCTGCACGCTGTCCCACTGGGTGACAATAGCTGCTCCAAAGGAGTCCCCTGTTGATGCAGTGTCATGCAACTCCCGTGCACCACCACACTGACACTTCTCTCCATTACTGGCACACAAAACACAAACCTGTTATTCCTATACCTGGTATTCGCACAATCATAAACAAAAGGTGTCAATGCCGTTACTGGGGCTTTTACGGTGGAAAAGGTATACTGATTACTTATCATTTTTTCTTCACAAATCCATTATTCTTCCACTTCATTAAAGACAAAGAAAGAGAGATTACCTGGATGAGTCTTCAACAAACATGGTGCACACTCGCTTCTTGATGAGCTTGGGAATCCAGCTCTGTAAAGAGGGAAAACATTTTGTTAGCACCACAATGTTACCGTGGATATGCACAAAATCTGATTTGCAGTTCCAGGCTGCTTATCTTTCACCTAAATGTCTAACAAGTGTTTTGTTGAAGTGTCTTTTGTAGAGAAGACAAGTACTTTTACATGGACACAAGAAACCATGTTAGTGGGAAAATCATCTTAGGCAGAAAGTTGGTCAGTAATGAGATCTCTAGAACCAAATGTTAGACATGTGGACATGAGGCTCATGCAATGGCTGGAGCCTGAGAAGTTTGGCTGAGACATTTACAGATTTCTCTGATTCAATCTCTCAATCAGCAAAACTATCGTGTATACAAGATGTTGAAGAATCTGATTACAACGAGACAAAGATCCAATGACACATTGTGGCTGAAGTTAGACTTTTGACTCTGACATAATTCTGTGCGCAATGCTGAATGTTCTAGTCATGAACATGTCTGTTGTGTTTTATAAGACCTTGTCTGTAGCATAAATACATCTATAACTAACTTGAATGTGTGAGATGGAAATCAGTAACATTAATACTTCATTCATTTCAAGATTCAGCCACCTTCATGTTTCTCAGGCTTGTTCAGGGTAGTAGGAATAAAATCCAGGAATTTCTTGCAGGATTGGGCCACGCCCTTCCAGTATCAGTTAACACAAAACAAACTACTGCACTGTGATTGGTTGGAGAGGTGGAACAAAGCTCAGACTGTAGCCAGCTCTTGTGTCACATACAGCAGCAGAGTTATCTTTCATGCAGGTTGAGAAGGAAAACAGAGTAGGCAAATGTAGGCAGTTTGCACACACTCTTCCGGCCCCCAACTACTGATACAAGCAGTGTGTGTACTTTTAGCAATGGCAAAAGTGTGTTGACAAAGCATCACCGTTTTACACCCTGGGAATGAGAAGAGGTTGGATAAAATTTCCCAACAGCCTTAGAAATAAAATGTATTATAATAAAAAAAATATATAAAGAAATAAAGAAAAAGTTGAATAAAAATGAATAAAATTCACACTCGCTAATGTTTGTGTTTTGTTTAATACTGTAAATGCACTGTCCCACACATTACACCACCTCCAGCATTTTTTTTACTGCAACCTAGATACGGACGTGATGTCCCACAATTTAGTATGTAACATTCAAGAAACTTTATTGGCTGTCACGTATTAACAGAAGTTCCTATTTCGCACAGACTAAGACTAAGATACACAAAGACAACAATGGTAGAGAGAAACATTAAAAATTAGGGCATGTCCCAGTGCCCCAGTTTCCCTCTGCTCTAACAAAACTGGTCTTTCCAGTAGTTTTCTACATGAACCTGGCTTGTTTGTTCACCAGCTGATGATATAATGACAGCAAATATGTGTCAGTCATTGTATCAGTCATTAAGTCATTGAGGCTGGAGGACTGTGATGACGCCATGGCACACAGAGCAGAATCACTGACTGTGACATGTTTTGAGAATTTACAAGATTATGCACACATCAGATAACCTAGTAGTAGTGTCTAATTGTGAAATTGTAAAACACCAGTCCCCTGGTTCAGAACAAAGAACCAATAAGACCAAACCTTTCCCCTAAAAACTATTTTTCCATACAAGTGAGCTGCAAACGTTAATGCATTTTTGTACAGAACATAATTTCAACCACGTTATGGCTTCTATTAACATAGTGAGGAAATGCTGACAATGGCAAGTTGCAATTAACTTAATACTGAACACATCAGGAAAATGTTCCCAGACATATTTTTTAAATGTAGAAATTACACCATTCAAAACAATACTGAACAGAATCCAGTCAGTGCATTACAATTCCTACAAAAACATAATTGCATTTACACTTCAGTTGCATATGAATGTCATTTTTAGGAGGCAAGGTTGAAAATATCTGTGTTCTGTGCAAGGTCACCAGGCTGCATATGCATGTGAGTGTTATATCAAAATAGACCTGATCTAACCTGAACTGGTTCCTTTAATATTTGGATGTTATTTCAGCAACATACAGTCCAGAGTCTAAAATTATATCTTGGGGTTTTGTCAGAAGTCTGTGTGTAAGAACATGTAGGCTCTGTGATTTCACATGTACCTGTCAGGAAAGTTATATGCTAACATCAGTAACTAACACAGAGCAACAGGCAGGAAGCAGACAACAGATCTGCTGACACAAGCACAAGTGAAGTGTAGGAGCAGCTAAAACCAAGCAGAGAAAGAGAGAAATGTCAGGAATGAAGAAAAAGAAATTCATGTTGAGGCATGATTGGGGGTTTCAGTGTTGTAAAGGTGTCACGCCCCCTCTCATGTGACAGTAGTTGGTAAATAATGGACGTGTATGTAATGTTTGTGCATTAAAGCTTTCTTAATTAATTTGCTGACATATTGTAACGGAATTTAACTGACATGTAAGAACTGACAAAGGTAAAGATAATGTCTCTGCTCGCTGGAAGAGGACTGGTTCAACCTGTCTGCCACTTTTCAAACTGTGTTCAGCTGAACTCCCTCAGTTCAAGAGGGAGTGATGTAGGGCTAGGCAGGTTTTTTTTCCATTATTAAATCATCACCAATGAAGTCATCACTGAAAACAGCATTTTGTATTTTACTTGGGTTACATTTGTGTAACATTAAAATGACTTTTTAAGATCTGAATTATTTAAGTATGACAAATGTGCAAAAAAATCTTTTTTTCACAGCCTCTGTGATTAGTGCAGGATTTATTTGATGTGTAGTATCAACTCCTACCAATGAGGTTAATTTTCCACAGGGACCTGTATCCTTGATGTGAACATCAGTGTGTCTAGAATTATTATTTCTACATCTACTGCAACAGGTGTCTCTCAGCTGAAGTCAAAGCCTTCTCTGATATCTGAGAGAGATGTCCTGCAATTTCATACAGACACCTTGTTAAATAAATGAGAAATGTTTTTTCAGCAGTTCACAAATCCACCATGAACACAGTGAAGCTTGATCCCGTTTTGAATTTTCTTCATAAATATGACTTTTTTACATTTTTCAAATTCTTCTGTAACCCTTCCAGCCTGGGGAGCATCAACAACCCTCCTTCTAAGGTCTTCTGAAATCTCCTTTGTTCGAGCCATGACACACATCTACAAACTTGTGTTGTCAAGATCTGACTTTGATTGTGATGACTCATACATTATTCATATATTTAAGATGATCATTTTCCTCAATAAATAAATAAAACAATTAATATAATGCTTTGTCTTGTTTGTATGATCTGATGAATGAATCCCAGAAAAAGATGCACTGAATGTATGAATCAAAGGGTTTCCATGAAACTTATTCAACAAAACAGGTGCATCAACTCATGATTTCAGGATGTCGCATTAGTCCCTGCATCCCTGCAAAAACTAGTTTTACCAGTAATCACATAAACACAGAATTTAGATGAACCTGTATCTTAGTAAACCAAGTGTAACTCTGATGGGGGACAACATGTGAAAACCCATTCGGGCATTGACGTGTAAAAACACCCACGCCCAGTGCTTTCTTTGTTAAAAGTACAGTTTTTATACATAGAGCCCCTGTTTTACAGTCTCAAAAGCATCTGGACAAACTAACACCATAAACTACACTTCGGTCTGAAGTGTGGAACTTATGGACACTTATGTTTCTTATTTTTAAGAATGTACCGAACACTTGGTTTGACCACACCTAGAGTTTTTTTCCATCTCACTGATGGGTTTGTTTTAGTTTTTCAGTCCAATGATGGCTTTTTGAAATTCTTACTGTCAGTTTATGATAACAGATTTCAAAGGCTAATACCACACAGAGCTCACACCCAAGGCCTTTAATCTCGATGCAGGAATAATACACAGCTGAGCGACTGACCTGAAAAGAATCCTAATACTGGGGTCCATATATAAAATTGGCTTTAATTCCTACTTGGTTCATTTAGTATTTTCAACAAAACCCATAAATTAAAGATGGTGGTGTATTATTATGGCTTAACCACTTATTTATTCTGAAATAAGATGAAAATCAATAAATTCACTGGTGTGTAGCTCCCAACATTTACTTTTTTTATGGCTACTAACTCAAGGGCCAGTTTGTTAATTGAAGAAATTAAATGGACGTTGGTGATTTTTGTTTTTCAGAAATTAGTTTTCGAAGTGGCATGAGGTTGTAAAGGTTGTAAAGGTCTCCAGAATGGGATTTTGAAGTTGGGCATATAGCGCCACTGAGAGTTGCTTTATTACAAGTCAGTGCACCACTGAAAGTTTTTTAATCATCATATATTGATGAGTGATTATTTATAAGTTATCTGGGATTGGGCGGTGGCAAATGAAATTCACCTGTGTCAATAATATTAAGACCAAACATTACATCAGCAACAGTGTGAGTTCTGACATATCTGTCAGTGCTGTTGGTAAAGTTTAGAGCACAAATCAGCAGGTTGTCAGTCAAAATGACAAACAGATCATCTGTCACTAACTTATGTTAATTCCATGATTTAAACTGATGACAAGCCAAAATGAAATGTTGGTGTTGGGCATGTGCTCTGTGCAGTCTTCACAGCAGAGTGTAAATCCGCATCACTCTGTAACACCTCCAAACAGTGCTTCTGTAGCTCCAACAACACATGGAGCTGTCACATACATCAACACCTGTGACTCTAGTAAATCTATGTGATGATATTATGTCAATAAATAAAGCAAAACTTTTAGTCCTGATTTAAATCAGGTAGACATTTGCAAATAAGGTGTGTCAAAGTCAGTACACGCTGTACAGCCACACAGAGAAGAATTACAGAAATTTAAATTACAGAAAGGGCCACATTAATGGCACACGTGTGGACACAGAGCGCGCTGCTGGCTGTTGTGTATTTCCTCATGTGTATGTTTCTATGATCAGCGTCACGTTTACGACGCCGTCTGGTAGAATTAACCTGAATTATAAACCAGATATCCAAAAACCAAACGACAGAAAAAAGGAGACAAATAATGACCCTTCTGACAACCAAGTCCTGACGGTGCCGACGAGAAGTCGCCGGCTCAGGTACATTTCCTACACTTCCTACTTCATCCTGATTTGATCGAAGAGAGAGAGATCTCTAACATTATATTTACCCTGCCCCCTGTCATTTCACCTGTAGGCTAAATCTGTAGGCTGTGATCTGACGTTTGCATCAGCTGGACACTTCTTTCACCACTGAATGTGGGACAAACTGCGTGTGTACGCGTTGTTCAGTCACCTGGCGACCGGACTCATCTCTGTGCGCACATACCTGATCATTCTCACTTCCAGCTTTTCCATTCCCTCCGTCCCTCACGTCCTCCAGCTCCTTCATCCTGCGCTTGTGTCCGTGTGCTGCGGTCGGTTGGTGTGTTTAGTGCAGCTCCACCCACAGGAACAGCCTCCCCACACTCCTACACACAGGTAGTCCTACAGGTTCACTGAAACGCTGTTTGATTGCAGCAGTGGGGGAGGAACTCAGGTCATTCCCTTAACAATCCCACAAATTAGAAATACTTTATTATGTCCAATAATTGTGATGCGGTAAATTAGTACACAGTATAGAAACACTCTATTAAAGTACAATAACCTCAAAATTGTATTAAACTACAATAGTTGAGTAATGTACTCTGATAACTAATATTATTGCAGTAAGTGATACATTTTCTTCCCTCCAGTACTTATTTTATGACTCAGATGTATCAGGTGGTCTTTTGAAAGGTAGGTAGGAACCCCTAGAAAACCACTGGACTCAGAGGGATTCAAATGTAAAAAGAGCAAACAAACTAATATATATATATAAGGGGTAGAATTAGATAACACATTACTGATGAAATAATGATGAATAAAGAAGCACTTTGCACTAATAAATGAGATACTTTAGGTTTTGATTGTTAATTAATTATGAAAATCAGGTTTTTACTTTATGGCTTATTGAGTTCAGATCAGTGACAAAAATGTGTGTCATAAAGTGTCATAAATTACTATTTTTATAATTACATTATAGTTATTCTCATTGTTTTATGTGTATTTTAGTTCATTATTATCATAATTATGCCTGTCACTGCAGGATGACAGGAATATTTTGCTGTACGTGTGTGTTGTATTTGTGTATTTAGACAAAATATTTGTATTTTGTGTATAGACCCTGGTGATGCAGACGAGCAGACGAGTGTTGCTAGCTTGGAAGTTTCGGTGGGTCAAGCTAAGTCAGTCCCACTGGTTTCTATTTGTTTATAGGAGCTGGAGAAGACTTGAGAAGAGTTGTTTACTTGTAGGTTTATCTTTTTTTTCACCTTTCACTGTCAGAATAAACGGAGATAATCTCCAAAGAGATTCCTTCAACACAACGCAGAAACCCACCAGTTACATACGGAAGCTAGAAACAATTATTATTAAGCAATTATTTTTAATGCAAATTTTCTCGTTATCTTGAGAAAACAAAATCTTCTTGTGATAACAAGATTATTAAATTCAGAGTTTCCATCCATCCATTATCCCTATAGGAAGCCTATCTCTCTCTACCACTCCTGCTGCTGATTACCTGGATCCTTCTTGCTGTGAGGCGCCAATGCTAAAAGTGAATAATTTTAATTGTTTTGATGTTTCAGTGTGGGTATTATTAGGTTAAGTTATTAGCCCACTGAAAAAAGAGAACCCCTCCCTCTGCTCCTTCTCTCTGTCCCTCTGCTTACTGCTGTCCACTTACCTGTGGTGCTAACAGAACACCAGGAAAATGGGAAATTCAAAAATGAGTTTTGTTTTCTCAAGATAATGAGAACATTTTTTATCTAAAAATCTTAATCTAAAAAAACAGCATAAAAATATTATAAATTATTATTATTATTATTAATATTATTATTATAAATAATTCCATGGCTCCAGCTTCTTAAAAATTGTATCCATTTCAGATGTAATCACAAAACAAGTGAAAAGGTCTCAATACTTTATGAATCATTTCTATGTACTATATCTAAACAACTATCTGTATATCTATAGCTGTTAGGGACCATGTTATTTTGGAGCCTCATAGAAGTTGAGTCAAATTAAAAACTCACTAGATTTACTTGGCAATGTTCCCTGACAACAATACTCCATTGCCTCACTTAAAATGTGAATTTGTCTTCCACTTTATAATGCATTACAAGTAGATTATCAAAAGGAAGCAAACACAGCTGCAAAGACTGCAGTGATAATAAATAAAGCTCTGTTGACTCACGTGCTTCCAGTGTCTGAGCAGCAGAATCACAAAGCGTGGTTTAATGGATTTGATCACAATATAAACCCAGGCTTTGAATAAATGTGCAGATGCTTGGACATGTACAGTACATTATCTGTGCAAACACAAAGCTCCCGCCACCTGTCGACTGATAGTTGATCCACCTGTGCCGTGACCAGTGGCGGCTCATCAATAGAGGGCACCCCACCTGTCTCACATGAAGAAGAAGAAGAAGATAGGAATCACATAAATAAATTTTTAAAAAACATGAAATTTTAAATAAATGATTTGTACATTATACAGACCGTGAGTACTCTGCATTCACGTAGTTTAAAAATGTTCTCTCACTCGTTTCCCGCAACTGAACGGTCGTGTGATGTATTTCCTTTCCTTTATATCCTTTGGGGCGCAGAAATCTTTACCATTGACCCACACTATAACTGGTGCATGCTCACTGGAACCCCCTCCAGTCCAAAGTATAGGAGAACCTTGGGGCGCAAAATTTTGCGCCCAAAGCCCACCACAAGACTGGGGTCTCAGCTAAGATTAAAGATAGGCGGACTGGCAGGTGGAACCAGGAATCAAACCACTCACCAACGTTGGATCGATACTAGCATGATTGGATTGATACTTTTGATACCTTTACTTGTTCGACAGTTTCATCAGAAAGTAGACTTGCCTGTGCAATACTGCTCCTCTCATGCACACACACAGGTACACACATAGGCATTATTAAGGGGCACATCGCCACAATATAGGAACCAGAAGTATGAACTGTGAGCAAGAAAACTTTTTTTAAATATTGCTACATAATCTACATCACTTAAATAGTATGGACGTTGTTATGGTATAGTCCATAGAGATTTGCCTCTAATGTTGTTGCACAATATAAGATATGTTGGTCTGTATCAAATGCACACATAGCTGTGGGAACATCCTTAAACCTGACAGAGTGAATCCTACCTGGTGATGGGAAAACACAAAGTGCTGAGAAACAGCAGCACCACAGCCCCTTATGTTTTAATTGTTTGTTTTAAAGCAACTCTCAACCTTTCTGTATCTTTCAATGTATGTTCTGAGAGTGAATTGATCAGTTCAAGGTGCAGTATTTACAATCTCAATGTGGTCTTAAACCTTTTTTTCTGTTTTTCTGTGAGATCAGAACTGTTTGAGAAAAAACCAGTACTTAAAACAAGATCTGTGTTCAATATTGAAGTGACCCTCAAACACCTTCTTTGATCACAACACAACACTTTCAACACTGAGAACGTTTGGCTCAAGAAGAAATAATGGCAATGATGAAGCTCATCATCGTCATCAGAAGAAGAAGAAGATATTGTACTCTCTACTCCACTACATGCATTTGGCAGTTTAGTTACTAGTTACTTTTTGCAGATGTTCATTCATAAAA
>JAUBNQ010000027.1:1218085-1237835 GCA_032353495.1 Ctenopoma kingsleyae | reverse complement strand
ACACACACACACACGTAGAATAGGGCATCCATGTTTTGAAAGGCCCCAATCCTAAAAAACTGAAAAACAAGTCGAGGCCATGGTTCAAAAATCAAGGTCTGAACTGAACTATGGAATAAGTGTTTCTTTAAATATGTTTCTTTAAAGAAGGCTCATTGAGCTGAGTA
Source organism: Ctenopoma kingsleyae (assembly GCA_032353495.1). Taxonomy (NCBI): domain Eukaryota; kingdom Metazoa; phylum Chordata; class Actinopteri; order Anabantiformes; family Anabantidae; genus Ctenopoma; species Ctenopoma kingsleyae. The sequence goes on along the minus strand of JAUBNQ010000027.1, from coordinate 1,237,668 downwards.
CACTGTCACATACACTGTATTGTATACTGTAGTTCAACAGTAGCTATAATGAGAACAGTTGACTAACTTGCTCGTACTAGGGCTGGCTTGTCTGCCACATCTTTTCACAGCTCAGTGCTCTTTCAAAAGTCTCTCTTAATGCACATTCCTGCCAATGGTGCCATACTATTCCACTGATCCCGGATAGAATCAAAGAACAGTACTAGTTGGAGACTGAAGGAAATACATTAATCGTGTTAAAGATGTGTGAAAGATAGACCTGAAGAACACACACACACACATCATGAGCCATGAACTACAACATGTGTTGTTTGAGTCTACCTTCTTGAACATTTTTATGTACAGTTTGTGTTGAATCTGTTAGAAAAATTCATCTTTATAGTCATTGTGTTAGCTGTGGTTTGTGCATATTTTCTTTGGTATTGTTATATTGAAAGGTGTTTCTAATATTTTGTCCACTCCACTTATGTTACTGTCAGTATAGTAAAATACAAACTGTTTTATAGGTAAAGGACATGTCAAAGCTCTGACTTGACAGATGCTCAGTTTCTCCAGAAATGTTTCTTAAATGTTTGACTTTTGTGTTGCATTAGATTCAATAAGACACAGGGAGAAAGTGTCTCTTTGTGGGGCCACTTGAACCTTTGACCAGGTGCATCTTGTTTGTTTGAATAATGTCACTAGATGTAGAGAGTGATCACATCCACACTGTACAGAACAGAGAAAATATATCAGCATCACACGAGTGTGTGTGCAGTGCAGTGTGATGTTGGTTAAGTTTTAGTGCTATCTAGTGGTTAATGTACAATTAGCCTTAGATTCTACACAGACAGGGTCAACATTCAAGATTAAAAATACTGTGAGGTGTGTAGTGATGGGGAGTTAGGTATATATGCTGGTGTTGGGTAGTAATGGTGAAACCTCCCAGTTAAACCAGTACATTTCTGCAACAACACATTTACAGCCACCTCAACTATTTTACCACAAGCTGAATTAGCACCTTTTTCAGCGATACAGACATAGTGACACTTGTGTTCAGTTGTCATCTTGAACAACATGCAGACACGAGGTTGTATTTAGAGAGAGTTTAAGAGCACGAGAACCGGACTCTGCCCAGCGGTCATCAAGGTTAGATAAAAGACTCATTTCAAGTATGTGTGCAGCCAGGATCTCTGTGCCTGTGATCGTGGAGTAGGCCTGTCATAGGTTAAGGTGCTGTGCTGTTACACCAGAACAGCTGGGAGCCCATGCCTACAGTGAGGAGTGTGACAGCAACATTTAGTACAAGGCTGTAATATTGGACAGTGTTGGAGAGGGAGAGATTGTCTTCAGGGAACTTTGCAAATAGTCTGTGAGTGCTGCCAGGATGGTTAAGAGCAGCATAAGGCAAGTAATAGAATGATGGCAACCAGTATTTGAGTACACATTGTAATTAGGGCTCCTCCTAACAATACTAGCCATAAACAGCAGCATTTGCCCTGGTTGACACATTTACTTGGTGGTTACATAAGTACAGAATATTTTGGCAGGTTGGTAGAAGTGCATGTGTCCACCAGATGGCACCCAAACACTAATAAAATATTTCTGCTCAGAATATCTTTGACTTTTTTTTACTGAAATGAAACAGATGATGTCTTCATGTTTTACATACATGTCTTCACAGCGTTGCTCTTATTTTGTCCATTTCAGAAAAAGTTGAAAGAAGGGAGCCGTTTTAAAATGAGATCATGCTAACCTGAGAAGGTAACACACGTTACTTTGACCTGCCTGACTCCTTTCTCCTTTTCTGTCACATAAGGGCTACCTGTTCATCTCAGTACTGGTAAACAGTAACAGTGAGCTGATTCGTCTGATCAACAATGCCATCAAGAATGACCTGTCCAGCCGCAACCCCACATTCATGTGTCTAGCCCTTCACTGCATTGCAAACGTGGGAAGCCGTGAGATGGCTGAGGCCTTCGCCAGTGAGATCCCTCGGATCCTGGTCGCCGGGTGAGTGACTTCTTCCCTAACCCTGACCTGTTTCTGTTTCTTACATGTTGCCGCGAGTGATGAGGCAAACACTTTTTAACACCACTTTGAATCACGTAACTGCTGGTAACATGACTGTGATGCATTGTAGTGACACGATGGACAGCGTGAAGCAGTCAGCTGCTCTGTGTCTGCTGCGGCTCTATAAGACGTCTCCTGACCTGGTACTGATGGGCGAGTGGACATCACGTGTAGTGCACCTGCTCAACGACCAACACATGGTGAGAGCACAGTTCAGACAGCAGACACGCAGTTACATGATCAGAGAGGACGTAGAAATCTTTGGTGATTAATTTTACTGCTCACTCTGATGTTGAGAGAAGACAACAGGCACACTGTGTAGAGAAACACTGTATTAGAGGCTGATGTGCACTGATCATTACTTTTTATTAATTATTTTACCCTGTAGCCTGCTGTGTAGGTTGTAAGTCTGCAGGTCAGTAAGGATGTCCAAACTGATTCATGGCATTCAGAATCTTGACCAGGATCATAAACTGGACATAAATCCAAATGTTTGACAGCTGTTAAAAACAGTGTCTTGTGCTAAATGTTGGCGTGTTGACTTCAGAAACCAGGTGGAAGTGAGTCTCATATAATAACTGCACCTCAATACAGAAATAGGCCACAGACAGAGACAGTCCTGCACAGATGATCAGAAATGTTATTCTACACCTTACAATCACACATATGTAAACAATCCTTTATTAATATGATTAAAACTGGAAGTCAGAATGTAAATTTGTTATCATCTCACCTAAATGTGCAGAAACAGGCCTGTTTGTGTGTTCATCTAAAACCTTTTATTCAAGAGGTGATTTTTTTTTTTCTTTACGATTATTTGCTTTTGTTTTTGTGTGTGTCTGGCGATCAGGGTGTGGTGACAGCAGCCATCTCTCTCATCACCTGTCTGAGTCAGAAGAATCCAGATGAATTCAAGACCTGTGTTTCCCTGGCTGTTTCCCGACTCAGTAGGGTGAGCAGGGGGAAAACACATTTGCAAAACAAATACAGTCATATTATGTCAAATATGAAGTCTGACTTCACTTTTGACTCACTCTCTTGGTTCTCCAGATCGTGTCGTCGGCCTCCACTGACCTGCAGGATTACACATACTACTTTGTCCCAGCACCATGGCTGTCCTGCAAGCTGCTGCGCCTGCTGCAGTGCTACCCTCCACCAGAAGACGGTGCCGTCAAAGGCCGTCTGGTAGAGTGTCTGGAGACCATCCTCAACAAGGCCCAGGAGCCGCCCAAGTCAAAAAAGGTGCAGCACTCCAATGCCAAGAATGCCATCTTGTTTGAGGCCATCTCACTTATCATCCACTACGACAGGTGAGTGTTCAGATCACCACTCATCAAAATGACAGAATCAGCAGCATCAAACTGCTGACAGACAGTGAACAGTGTAACAACAGTGTATTTGTCAGATCTTAAAATGAATATTATTTATTATTTCATTCGATTTGAAAGGAAATCCACATTTGAATTATAGAAAAAAAAACATACTGTATAATAATGAAGTTTTCATCAACTGATTATATGTTAAATAGACTCTTACCAAGCCAGCAGTGAAGTAAGTTTTGATTTCTGTTGGACAGTGAGCCAAACCTGCTGGTGCGCGCCTGTAACCAGCTGGGCCAGTTCCTGCAGCACAGAGAGACCAACTTGCGCTACCTGGCTCTGGAGAGCATGTGTACCCTGGCCAGCTCAGAGTTTTCACATGAAGCCGTCAAGACGCACATTGAGACAGTCATCAATGCCCTCAAGGTGCGGTGCCTCAGGCATGACGCCTGAGCAGTGTGTAATGAAACTGTTGAATGATGTCACTCCAGTACACTGGTCATTGTCATAGCACACGGTATACACACAGCTCCTTCCTTGTTTGTAGAACTCTTTCTTCTCTCTTCCATGTTGTCATTGTTGGCCCCTGCAGACTGAAAGGGATGTGAGTGTGCGACAGAGAGCGGCTGACCTGCTGTATGCCATGTGTGATCGCAGCAATGCCAAGCAGATCGTAGCTGAGATGCTCAGCTACCTTGAGACAGCAGACTACTCTATCAGAGAGGAAATGGTGGGTATGAAAGTGTTGCAACGAAAATTTGGTGCCATGCACATTAAGACTGTGTGTTTCCATCAGTTGCTTATTGCATTCATCAACAAAACAGCCCTGCAGTGTTGAGAAGATAAATTCAAGACCCATCATTGTCCAGAAATAATTAAATGTGTTTATATCAGCTCAGTTGTGATTCCTTTCTCACTCAGGTGCTGAAAGTGGCCATACTTGCAGAGAAGTATGCCGTGGATTACTCCTGGTACGTGGACACCATTCTTAACCTCATCCGCATTGCTGGCGATTACGTCAGTGAAGAGGTGTGGTACCGCGTCATTCAGATTGTCATCAACCGAGACGATGTGCAGGGCTATGCTGCAAAGACGGTCTTTGAGGTAGCGCAACATGAAATCTTAAAATGTAGCTTCTTAATAGCAGCAGGAGGTATAAATGATGTTCTTTTGGTAGCTGCAGAATAACAAAATATTGAGTATGGAAACTGATCAGATTCATCTTTTTTTTTGACAGCCGTATTTAGACAAAGTCTTTGTGAAGTATTAAGTATTTTATGAACATTCACCAGCCTTCTTACTGAATGTATTATTTTAACCTAAGATGAATTTTAGGTTTCACACACTGGATGATATTTTTATGGTTTTGGGCTTGGGCTTCTTTAACGTAACGTTTAACTCACTAGCTTCGTATGTGAGTGATGTGTTGGCCACCTTATAAATAAAAACAGGTTTTAAACAAGACTACTATGTGGATTTAGTATTTATGGCATATAATGGTGACATGTCGATGACATGATTGTATAAGGAAACAACCTGAGAAGATGTTTAATGTTGGAAACCTTGTCTCTTCCAGGCTTTGCAGGCTCCTGCCTGCCATGAGAACATGGTGAAGGTTGGAGGCTACATTTTGGGAGAGTTTGGTAACCTGATTGCTGGTGACCCACGCTCCAGGTGTGTTGGTTTTTGACTGGCAATGAAATAACACAGATGACAGATGTAGATTTATAGTAACTATGGTATAACATACTGTTGTGTTGTTCAGCCCCCTGGTTCAGTTCAATCTTCTCCACTCCAAGTTCCACCTGTGCTCCGTGCCGACTCGTGCCCTGCTTCTCTCGGCCTACATCAAGTTTATCAACCTGTTCCCAGAGACCAAGGCCACCATCCAGGAGGTGCTGCGCTGTGACAGTCAAATCCGCAATTCAGACGTGGAGCTGCAGCAGCGTGCTGTGGAGTATCTGAAGCTTTCTTCCATCGCTAGCACCGATGTTCTGGTTAGTCCTGGTCTGTGTTGGACCAAATGTAACTTAGGTCCAGTGATGATTTTTATTATTTTTTTAAGCAGACATCTCTTTCAGTCCAAACCCACATCATGATTTTGCCTGTTCCATCTCTGTTCTAGGCCACTGTCCTAGAGGAGATGCCTCCCTTCCCAGAGAGGGAGTCATCAATCCTGGCTAAGTTGAAGAAGAAGAAGGGGCCTGGTGCTGTGTCTGTGACAGAGCTGGAAGACAGCAAAAGGGAGGGTGGGGAGTTGAATGGAGGCAGTGACCGGGGACCAGACACAGCAGCCATGGCTGCCTCCAACGCTGTAAGCAAACTCTCTATAGGACTTAATCAAACTAAACAGAATTCCTGGTTTTATGCATGCCAGAAGCCGAATGACATTTGTTTTTCAGTCCACCCCGTCACCATCAGCAGACCTCCTTGGAATTCGTTCTGCTGCTCCAGTTGGTCCTGCTCCAACCAGTGCCGGCAGTTTATTGGTGGATGTGTTCTCTGAGGCTGGGCCTGCCGCACCTTCTGCCGCTGTGAATGATGACGGCTTCCTAAGGTAAAAGATGATGTCTTTAAGCCAAAGTCCAGTATGAGTGGCTGCAGTAAAGCTTGAGTTATAAGTTGCCACTGAAAGAGAAGGATAAAGATCAGCTTTAACATATTTGATACTGAACCTTCAGTTCGTCAGCTTGGGACTTCAGAAATTTCTAATTAGGCTGCTTTGTGTTAGTTTCAGTTTCAGTCAGACTACAGAGCTTACATATAAAATCTACCCAGGGAAATCAGGTTTTTCTTAATGCGCTGTCCTGGTTATGGAAACCAGGTTTCTTGATCCCACTACATCTGAGAAAGTAGTAGAGGAAGCAGACTGTAGCCCTGTTATCTCAGTGCATGCAAACACACTGACTCTGATACTTGGGCAAATCAGGTTTTTATTGAGGAGGGCCCTGAATGTGCCATGTACTTTAATGTTATTTCCTGTCTTTAACAGTTAACGTAAATAGTTGTGGTGTGTTGTGGTGTGTTTGTGCTGTTCGTCTACTATGCAACTTATAATGTGTCTGTGTTGGTTGTTGCTCTGTTGGCTCCGTCACTCTTTGCTCTTTTTTTGTCTAATAGAGACCTGCCAACCACGAGACATTTGTAGACAGACCGTGGATAATGTTACTTTTTTAAAATGCTAACTGAGTAGTTTAGGTCAGTATTCAGGTTTCAAATTGAAACATCAGACGTTAATAATCAGATGTGTAGTCCCCTCTGAAAGTATATTCATTCATACGGAAGAAATCAGTCATCAGAATTGGGCAGTAACACATTGCAATTCATCTTATTACTGCCCAGTAGTTTACAGGAGTAGAACTTTAAATTTAGCAGTGCTACCATTTCCAGCTACGTCTGTTACTCTAATGCTTGAACTTGAAGAAGAAGTTGACCTTAGCAGTTGATGCTAAATCTGCATGGTGATCAACATCCTTCATCAACTACTAAAGGAATGTTAGCTTCACCCAGAAGCTGGAGGAGGGTGTAGGTCACTAGCATTCACTAAAGAGGAACCTATCTTTTTCAGAAAATCCTTATCGTTATGTGGTGTCGGCAGTGTTTGTTGGCACCACACACACACTCTCCAGGGGCAACAGTGAAAGTGAAAGTAGCAGTTGGGGGTGATGGTCTTTCTTCATGGTTGGCAGGTCTGCTACATTTGTCTGTTCTTTTAATCTTGCTGTATATGTGACTGTCGTCTTTTTCTCTCCTTCCCTTCTCTCCACTTCCCTCTGTGTGTGGGTGTGTGCGCGCGTGTGTATGTGTTGATTTGAATGTGTGTTTGTCTCCTGTCCTCTACCGTGATTGGACATTGACAGAGATCTGGAACACCCCACCGAGACCTCCGATTCCCTATTGGTGGAGGGTTCTGGTGACTCGGAGTAAGGGCAAAGTAGTAATCTACAAAATTAGCTGAAAACCTGCAAACATGGCATCCCCACATTGTTTTTGTAGGATTCATTGTTAATATACAGCTTGATGCACATGAGACACGTAGGTTTATATCAAAACATTTGACTGGTTTTACATAGAAATTGATATCTTTTAACATGTTCTACCTCACATTATCATCAGATTAACTGAATACAGGGTTAGGTCTATAGAGCTTTTTGCACTTTATCTCATCAACTTGATGTCTCATAGGAATGCACACTCCATTCAGTTTTCCTCATGTATCTCTTGCTGTTTGCTGACACATGTTGTACATGTATGAAAGCAGAGCAGCAGGGTGGAAATGGGAGAAGACTGTTGAGATGGTCCCGAGTTGGATACAGAGTGATAGAGTAGCTGATTGCGATTAGCTTTCTGCTAACGTTCTGTAACCAAAACCTTCTCAGTCACTTCTACTGCGAGTGAAGTTACACATATTATCAAAAGACAAACTGCCATGCAACACAGGTTCACAAGTTTCCATCCACTTGTAGAATTTTTACTTTACACAGCTATTAATGCTCACAAACCTCCACTGTTATGTCATGGAGGCTGGTCTGCAGACCTGCGTATGCCAAGCAAAACTTCAAACTTCACAATTTTCAGACGTCTCAAATAATTGATGGTTAGATCATTGGTCTGAGGGAACACAGATCCAACAGTAAACTTTTACTGACACACCGCTGTGTGGTTAAAAACTTTGAGATAATTCAAGTCTGCTCATTTTTATATACATAAACACAGGTGGATGGAAAAATACCTGCCGTATATCGACTGTGTTTATGACAGGACATTACACACAGTGAAACTGTGACTTCACATAAACACAACACTAGTCTGCAAACTTCCAACCTAAAACAAGTCTCAGCTGTTGTGTTGGGCAGCAAATGCTGTGTGAACACAAACAAACACAAAAATATGCGTAGGCTATGTATGTGCTTCTGCACAGTGTGTGAAATAGAGTGCAGCTTGTACACATTTGGACAGTGCTCTAGCACAGAAGCAGTGACTAGGTTAAAGTGCTGACCTTCAATCTAAAGGTTTCTTTAAAGATGCTGGATATCTCGCTGTACGGCTACTATTGTAATTGTGGCATTTTGTGTGTTGTTGCACCACTGTTAACTCTGTCATATGAAAGCTTGAAAGTCTGCACTTTTGCCCCCACATAGCTATAGTTCCCTTTTTTAAACGTAAAGAACAGTATTTGTTACAGTGCAACTACACAGTAGATAACTTTTCATTGTGTAATGTCATTGTTGTACAAACTGCTTTGACTAACCACCTCTGCATTTTATCCCTTTATCCCGCTTTGTTTTCCTCTCATGTTACTTTTAACCAAACCTTTATCACACTGTCACTGTCACTATATTGAATGGATGTCTTTCTCATGTCCCATTCCTGCTTTATCCATTCATTCCTAATTTGTCCTGTAACCATCCCTCCTCTGTCCTGTGGACTTGTCTCTTCATGCCTGTGCTGTCCTGGGGTCTCTCAGCTCTGCTCCTCCCTCTGAGGATCCTGCTCCTCCTCTGTCTGAGGCAGACGAACTTCTTGACAAGTAAGGTTTTTCTTAGTGTGTACGTTTTTACCGTGTGTGTTGTTTTTTTTGTTTTGTTTTGTTTTTTTGTCCTAGCTGCAGCTCTGCATGATTCCTATAGAAGGTAAATAAGCTATCACATACTGCAGCCCAGTGGGAGATGTAGTATGTGCAATATGGGAGCTAGACAGGAGCATTACCTGCATAAACTGCAGGTATATGATGATGTATATACTGTGATGATGCAGGCAGCTGAGCATCTATAGTAATAACATAACTGGGTCACAGCAGCTCTGACGTCACAGGTTGTGTAACTAGGACTACTTCGTGCTAGACTTTGCTCTTCCTTAATGTTCCCCTCCAAGTTGAACATTAACCAGTGTCCATTTTAGTTTTCAGTGCACAGGACTAAATGTCTTGAATGATATTTTCACATTTGTACTGCTTAAAGCTTGGAGAGTTCATTTTAGAGAATCAGATGTACTTAAAAAGTCCAGATCTCTGCCTCTGCTCCTGCTCTTCTGCAGGAGGCTCTTGTGCAGAAAGAGAGTGGTAACGTGCAGTCTTAAAATCAGCTCAGATCACGTTCATTCTTTTAGCCAAAACAAGTAATCACCACTAATTCTAAACATCATGCACTAGTTCAAAAACAGGGATACAAACTTCACCTTTCTGTCAAAGTTGCAAGTTTAATGAGCAAATACGTCTTAATACGTCAAAACTTCACCTGTTAGTCATATGAATGTGTCAACAAATTTGAACGAGTGACTGAGTTCTGACACTGTTGTTAACAAAGTAGAGTGTAGCAGTCAGCTCACAGGTTTCTGTTTGTAACTGCCTGGCTGCAGGTTAAAAATGACAAACAGTAGGTTGGTTTGACATTTGATATCTTTTGCTGTATTGTTCATTTTACTAAGCATCTTTGGAACAAACTGCGAGCGTGACTTAAGTTCAGTCTGATCTCATCAGGTTGTAGCTGCAGCCTGTGAACATTAATGAAGCTGCTATTCAAAGCTCTTCTCAACCTCCACATTTCTCAGTTTCAATTGTAATTTCATCACATTACATGCAAAATTTAACCCTTGATTCAGGTTGAATAAATAACAGAACTTCTCATTTATTCTTTTACACACGAGTACCACCAAAAATAAAATGTCTCCTTTGTTCTAACCCACTCCTGCAGCCACGTCCTCTCTCTCCTGTCTACCACACTGATCTCTCTTTCTTCCCTCCCTCCCTCGGTGATAACTCTCCTCCTGACTAGAAAGGAGAACACTTAAACCTCTTAGCCGGGCAACCTGAAATTAACAGTGTCAATTCGTTCCCTTTACATAACTGCCAAGCATTTTCAAAATACCATCCAACAGAAGCATCTCCTCTTTAATTAAAAGGTGACTAGTTTGCTTGCTGACCTCAGTGCCTCCACTGACTTACTGAATAAGTAAAATTATTGAAATTGTTGACTAGTTAAATGTCACATTTTTAATCATGTTAATGTTCAAATGACACCAAAGTGGTGACTTGAGGTGTGAGTATGGATCCATTGTAGTGTGAACAGAAAGAGTGAAATGACCTCATGATGTTTTATAGTGCATATAGGGGAAACACTGTAGAGAAGCAACTGTCAGAGTGATGTTGCAGTATTTGCTAACACCTTAAATGCCTTCCTCCTGCAGATTTGTGTGCAAGAACAACGGGGTTCTGTTTGAAAATCAGCTGCTACAGATTGGCATCAAGTCAGAGTATCGTCAGAATCTGGGTGAGTTGTCTTTAGTGAGAAGAGGGTTGACAGGGTCTTTTAAATGAACAAATGACTGTGAAGATGTAGGGACTAGTGCCGTTAGTACCTTCACCACCTTTGTGTCCACACAGGTTAGAAATACAAAATGTGTTGGTTTCAAAGCTACAGCAGACACACAGAGTAGCAATGTGCTAGCTTTGCACATTTACACTATGATTCAGACTCAAGCAAGTTGTTGTGCATTATGTTCACACAGCCGTGTGTTTTACAATAACCAGATATCTACAACGTGTAAGGGGTTGGATGAAAGCAGCTGAAGAATGTGGTCAGGTACTTTTTGGTTGATTGACCTAGCTGGTCACGTTACAGTGTTAACCTGACCCTAAACCCCAACCTGTTACCTTTCTCTCTGAGTAGAGTCTCACAGGAGAAACAGCCCAGTGGAAGCTGTCAAAATAACACAGGAACAAAACATTACAAGCCCTTAACCCCTAAGCCACCTCTCCCTTACACACACGCACACACACTGTTACTATCTCTACTGTCATCTTAATGCAGGGTCAACAATGGCCGTCCAGTCAGGGTTTGTATCTTTGTTACATGACAGCATGGCACCAAAATGCTGGTAACAGTGTAAAGATGGATAGTGAGAAGTGAGCTGGTCAGCTCACCAATAAAAATAAAATGCTTTTATTACTTATTAAGTACTCTGTAAACCACAACAATAAGTACAGGAAATGACATTTTAACAACTGTGTGTGTGTGTGTGTGTGCGTGTGTGTTTGTGTTTGTGTTTCTCAGGGAGAATGTACTTATTCTACGGAAACAAGACATCAGTGCAGTTTGCCAGCTTCAGCACCACAGTCAGCTGTCCTGGAGAGCTGCAGTCTCATATCCTTTCTGTGGACAAGAGAACTGGACATTTATGATTTCAACTTTCTGGACCTTGCTGTGCTGGTGTCAACCATGAGAATTACTATTGTTATTACTGTTGGCACGTTGGCTTAGATTGATTCTCTCTAATGAAAGAAATAACCTTAAGAAGAATCTACAGTTCAGATTATCAGCAACAGAATCACTTCATCTATACGTAGCTGAATGGACTTTACCAGGGCTGGAACTAAAACCTGGATTTAAACAGTTGTTACACACTCACACTACACTGTGGTGTCACTTTTGATGTTAAAATGCTGATATCATAATGGAGATGTTCTAAGCAGCATAATGAGGCTGGACTTACTAAACCTGGTTTGATTTGGTTTTATTTTGACAACCCACATAGAACATACATTCAATAAAGACAGAAAACGGATTCAGCCTCATTAGAAGTACAAGAGAAACAATAGAAAACACAAAGCCGCACACAAAACTCTGTCTGTCTAAAACTCTGTCTACACTGACAGTCTGTGTGATGCCTTCATGGTCCTTAACAAGCTGCTCACAGCTCAATGTTCAGACCAAACCAGTTGAACCACTGGTGGAGGGGGGAGCCCAGATTCAACAGGTCCTCAACATTGAGTGTCTGACGGACTTCTCTGATGCCCCCCTGCTTAACATCAAGTTCAGGTACGCTGGACAATTTAACAAAAACACAACAGCAAATGTTCTAAGCTGAAATAATCATGGAGTGAGTCAATAAAATTAGAATCTCACCAAACATGATGTCAGTTTTTGATAGCTGACAGTTGTGATTCTTATGTCTGTATTAACCTGTCAGCACGTTTAAGAATAAATCTCTCCTCGATTTTCCGTTGTAAATAACAAATCCCACAGTGCACTGAGGTGATGTAATGCAATAACAGGAAACACGACTCTTCGTGTGTAATAAGTCAGAAGCACTTTGAAAGCACCACGTGATTCAGTAGACATGACTCAAATGATTGAAGACCCATTAGTGTGTCCAGACACAGCAGGTAAATGGAACTGCAGTGGTTACACTTCCAATTGATGTGTTGGCCTGCTGTGTGTGTGTGTGTGTGTGTGTGTGTGCGCGTGTGTGTGTGTGTGTGTGTGTGTGTGTGTGTGTGCACACGCACGTGCTTATGTTCAGGTATGGAGGAGCTCTGCAGAACCTGACCCTCAAACTGCCTGTCACCATCAACAAGTTCTTCCAGCCGACTGAGATGTCCTCACACGACTTCTTCCAGCGCTGGAAACAGCTTAGCCAGTAAGTGTGTGTGTGTGTGTGTGTGTTAATGTGTTAGTCGTGCGTTCATAGGGTTTTTCCACATGCATGGACTAGTACTAGCCATGCTGTGTCAAGACAAGCTAGGATGACATGTCCATTACTGTGGTTCTGTTTAGTATCAGAGCCGACTGCAACCAGGCCGTGATGGTCTCCTCCCTGTGTGTGTTTCACATGTGGTTTTATGGTTGGCTAACACGACCAAATGGACATGTTATTATGCTCTGTGTGGTCAGTGGGTTTGTTTTAAATATCACACAGAGGACCACTTTACTTTACTTTACTTTACTTTACTGGGTTCTGTAAATTCTGAGTTACTACCAGTTCAAATAGTGACGATTACACTGAGCTGAGAAGAGCTTTAAGTGACAGACTCTTGTTTATGAGCAACATGTCCAACACATAATCAAAGTACTTGACCTTAGCTTGATTGCTAATGGTCATTCACAGTATGGCTCAGTGCAGTTCCCCCCACCCTCCACTGTGAAAAACTCACGCTAAGTGTCCTGGTAAAGCTCAAGTCTTGTGAACTCTCCTCAGGCCTCAGCAAGAAGCACAAAAGATATTCAAGGCCAACAACAGCATGGACACTGAAGTACTGAAGGCGAAGGTGAGTCACGTTTAACAAACCTCATCAGCTTCCTGTCAGTCTCATGAAAATATACTTGAAATTTGTATTTCCCCTGTTCCTGATTTTAGGTCTTTATTTCTTTGCATATTTATCTCGGTGAAATTATTCAGATCATCAAACTAAAGTTAATATCACACTAAGAAAACCAGAGTAAATACAAACTGCAATTTGTAAATGAGGATTTCATTAAGGGAAAAATCCTGTCCACATTGGGGGACCACCATTTTGGAATGTCGGACTACTGCACAAACAATCCAAACTTGTTTGTACACATGTAATGGATGAAATCCTCTTTCTTTGTGGTGTGTGTGTGTGTGTGTGTGTATAGCTACTGGGATTAGGGATGGCCCTGCTGGACAACGTAGATCCAAACCCAGAGAACTATGTGTGTGCTGGAGTGATCCAGACCAAGAGCCAGCAGGTTGGCTGTCTGCTAAGACTGGAGCCAAACGCCCAGGCACAGGTACCTCACACACAATCGCATCTTATCAGTGAAGATACTGTATATATTTGAAAACACAACAAACGTGCTTACATTATTGTTTTTTTAGAACTCCTGTAGTGCTGGGCAGTATGACCAAAATTCTATATCACAGTATTTTTCAAAATTATGACTGTTTTTTCACGATATTTAACTGTATTTTTTTCACCATGCATGAGTTGGTGTTAATCATATTTTCCACTGATTGAGAGAAGAGCGCCAGATCACAACAGAAGTCATTTCAGGTTAGCTTTCCTATAGAACAGGTCTATACGTGGTCCTTTTGTTAAACTAAGCTAACAGCCTGAATGTTACTTATCTTATTTACCCGACGACATGTCAGTTCTGTGTCTACATGACCGTGCGTTTACAATTCTCCTCTGCTGTCTGTATCGGGCACAGCAGGATCCTCTGTATCCACTCCGATGCGCGTACACAGACACGTGCAAACACACAGGTGAGCACGCTCTCAACAGAGGACAGAGAGCGCATTAAATCAACGACGCTATAAACCTAAGAGAAGCACTAGCAAATGCGTCTACAAGTGATGTCTGACTGGAAAAAGTGGAGTTTTTTCAGCTTTACCTGAGGTGATGTGGAGGATGCTGATTTTAGTTTCATACATTCCTGCTACTCCACAGTATGTTTGCGGCTAAGGTTGTGCTGCAAATATCTCGTGTTGCCACCTCCAGTGACAACTTTAGCTCGTCAGCATTTGCAGTAAATAGTTGATTGGTCCACATCCAAGCTTTTAAAACCAAAGAATCCCCAGACAGTAGACAAACAAAAGTCCTTCCGTGTCATCATGTTCAGCTTCACTGCTGCAGCTTCTCTGTTCATTTTCACCGCTCAATACCTCCACTAGCTGTAGCAGTGAAAAAGGTTCCCCTTAAACAGTTTCCCATTGCGCTACGCTCCAAGCATTGTTTAGGATATTTAAACTGGTATTACGGTATAGGAAGAATCCATATCATAACAAAAATAAAAACAGGTTTTTGGTATGAACCGATATACCGCTCAGCACTACACTCCTGTCTATGCTGTTTGTAAAAGCGAGTCTTGCTACTGCTTATGATGCGTTATGTGACGTTGTCCAACTACAGACTCAAAGTAAAAGACTTGAGCTTTTAGTGGGTGAATCAGAATAATAACTCAGTAACACAGACTGTGTGTGTGTGTGTTTGTGTGTGTGTGCGCTCGTGCAGATGTACCGTCTGACCCTGCGCTGCAGCAAGGACTCCGTGTCCCGGCGTCTCTGCGAGCTGCTGGCCCAACAGTTCTAGAGTCCAGACCTCTACCGTGACCAGTTCGCCCACCAGTCCCCACCAGCGAGCCCTCCTGCCACACCTCTCCTCCTCCTTCTTCCTCCTCCCTCCTCCAACAAAGAATCTTTGAGTAAAAAAAGGTGTAACCTACATAAGGGAAAAGCAGCCGCTGCCAGCAGCAGCAATATTATTGTCATTATTCTTGTCCCAGATTCTGATTCCAGTTCATCTTCTACTTGTTTATTAACATAATGCTACATTCTTGTTTTGTTGGTGTTTACCTGTGTAGCTGGTGTGTGTGTGTGTGTGTGAGAGAGAGAGAGTGTGTCCCGTGGTTGTACTGGGGTCTCATTCTGCTCCATCCTGACTGCTCTGTAGTATTGATGCTGTGTGTGTGTGTGTGTGTGTGTGTGTGTTTCTGATGACTGTGGTGAGGCCTAATGGTCCAGCGCTCATTTACCCACACATTTCAACCAAGCATTCCCAGTGCTACTGCACTTAACGGTGTTGGGGTCCTCAAGCATGTGAGCTCCTTCACTTAACCAGGAGCCTTTCATGTCAATGAACTTAGCACACGTGTTTATGTCACCGATGTGTAACTCTGTGTGTGTCAGTGGATCACTTTATTACTCTCTGAGACATTCCTGTCAGTCTTGTTAAAAAGGCCAGAGGAGAAGGGCGGCACACAATGGACACTATGTAGATGACGGGCTACAGGGGCGAGGCCTGCAGAGTTAAAACAGTGTGCGTCTCCTCTGCTGCCTGGGAGACGCACACTTGGCTAAGCTGAGCCACTTGTCCGAGCCACGTCTCAGACAAAACCACACAAAGTGGAGATATGTGTGTTGTGTTTTTTTTCGGTTTTTTTTTAAGTGTTTCTAAGCAGTGTGCTTTGTCTTTCCAAGAGAGGACACTGTGGTTAAGTTCCTCCCCTCAGATACAGAGTTGTGCACAGCTACCTCCCTAAGCATTTGAACGGGAAGCACCTGGACTGTGGATGACACCTAAACAGAGCTTAGAGCCAATACAGCTCCAGAGGATGCTGCTACTGGCTCAGGCTGCTGCACCAGTGTCTAGCTGGAGTCCTATTGAGACGTGCACAGCCTCAGTTACGATTAGAACAGCTGCACCACATTCACCCAAAGGACAAAACCAACCCTGCTGCACCAACACGTGACAGCCAAGTCCATCCTGTTCCTGTTTCTCCAACCAAGCACTTAGAGATGAGATCAGAGCCAACAAATCTATTGTATATTCATCCCCTACAGCAGAAGTTCAGCAGCCTCACATATTCTTTGTTGGATGCATCATACACTAACTGTTCCCAGGCCTCCCATCACACACAAGTACTGATGCAGTGGGAGAGGACAGGATGTAAGACACCCAGATGTCCATGACAACTTACAGGGGACTTGGCGTGTGTGTGAGTGTGTGTGAGTGTAAGCAGGTAAAAAATAATAATGAAAAAAAGCCTAAAGACATTTCTAAAACATGGTCTCATTACAATCTGTGGCTGCATGGCAGTCACAGCACATTGAACTTTGTAGTGGAAAACGTAGTCATTTTGTCATTCTGTGAGTGTGTGTGTGTGTGTGTATGTGAGTTTGTATGTGTGTGTCTATGCAGTATCCACTAGCTAATGCAGCCTCATGTATCGGTGTTAAGAGCCTGTCCAATACCTGTGTTAGAATTAAGATTTACTCTGTAATGGAAAAAATGTGAAAGTAAAATTATGCCATATATCTGACAGCAGCCTCCTGTCGTTTGTTCCAGTGCAGCAGATGCTCAACGTATTCAACACATGTGATGTCAAGTTACTGCTGTTTACAGCCACATGTACTTCCTGGTCCTCACTCCAGTAATTTACCAGCCACAAAATAATCTGTTCAGCTTCTTTCTACACTGTGTTCATTTGTTGCTGAACTTAAAGGGCTATGTTGGTCATTTTCAGCATGCTTCCTGTGGTCCTAATTTGACACGTATATTTATATGAATGGTATTAAACTTCTCTTCCCTTGTTTTCAGTAGCTTAGTTGGTGGTTTGATTCCTGGCTACATGTGTTGATGTCTTTGGACAAAAAGGAAAGGAAACCCCTCCGAACAACATCTTCCCCAATGGGATCAATAAAATGTCATTATTTAAAGCCTGGTGGTTTCTAGGTGGGAGGTGTTTGCTTATGATTGTGAATATATGTGGAACATTCAGCAAACATAAAACATTCACATTATAAATGATTTGTATCACTGGATGTAAACTGATGGTGGATTTATTTATTTATTATTATTTATTTAGACACATTATCCCAGTGACGGAAAATACAAAAGAAGTATAAAAACACCTTTGGGAACTTTTTTCAAATGTGCCGCCCTGTCAACTGATCCTCATCCACCCCTGGTAATGACGTGTTCATTTTTGAGAAGTGGTTATTTCATTCTGTTAGTGGATCACTGTACTGATTACTGTATATATACTACATGTTGTGACTGCTTTGGCTGAATGTTCTCCAAACCCCTGCACACCATATCTGGTTCAGTCTCTACAGGGCCTCTGTTTAAGAAGGGGCCAGATCAAGAGCCACACACTCTCCTGTCAGTGCTGCATATTCATATGTACATATATGTACTGACTTCTGTTAACGCAGCCTGAAGCCTGGACTCTGATGGATTTATTATCAGTGTCACGACGGTGTTTGTGAAGAGGACAGCAAGAGAGGAAAATACTGCAAAGGTGACATCTTTTAAAACCAGAGCGCACTGCTGTAAACCAGCAGTCAACATCTGGATTGCATTCCTCAGCTGGACCATAGCAACAGTTTTTTTGTTCATGTGCAGATAAATCAGCCTTCTGCGCAGCCTGCTTCTGCTCCATCTCACAGCGGTGATGCGTCTCTCAGGCGAGGCGCTGATTGGCTGGAGGTGACATCATCCAGTGGCGATCTATTGTTGGAAAGAGGATGAGCTCATCGTTTAGTAGCCAGTTTGAGGGAGCAGAGTGAGGACGCAGCAGCAGCAGCAGTAGCAGCAGAGGACAACAGTCTGCAAACCCGCTCCAGGATCCGGCTTCAACAAGAGGACGTGCACAGGACACAGAGTGAGTACCGAGCTGCAGCAGCTTGTCTTGTTACTGGATTCTCTGACGCTCCTGACGTGCAGGTGCTCTGCTCCTTCCTGCGCAGCATATGTGGACGCGGTTTAGTCTAACGCCATCCAACTTTCCACACACACAAAAACACAAACTAAGTGTGTCCAGGTCTGACATGCGTTGCGTGTTGTGTGCTGCAGATATGGTGTGGTCCCTGGAGAGGGAGGCGGAGCGGCCCCCGCTGTCCGTCATCCTGCCGCTGCTCTACCTCGGCGCGGAGAGCGACGTGACGCAGGTGAGATGAGGACTGGAGCTGGAAGCGTCACACATGGACGCTGTCCAGACTGAGGAGGAAAACGAAGAAGAAAAGAAAAAAAAGAGATAGTAAATTCAAATTATTATTATTATCATCATCTCATCATTTGGACGTTGTTATCCACAATAATTCATCACCCAAATAACAACTGTCACAAACTAATGATAAAGGTATAAACGTAATAACTTGCATTTAAATGAATTTTAACTTTATCTTGTAATGTTGACTTTGTGAGTTTTTCTCAAGCTTTTCTTCTTTACGTTTTCATTTAAAAAAAAAAAAAGTATTGTCAATTTGACCATTTGTCTATAAAAATCAGTCAAAAACAAGCTGGTTCAATCCCAGGAGACGAATCAGTTTAGTCTTTTCCCTCCACAGAAACAGAAACAGTGACAGGAAATGCAAAGTCATGTTGTCACATCTTTCTGAAAGAAAAAAAACAACATAATGGTGACATTGATTACATGAAACTGTAGCTCATAAGGACAAAGTTTTTAAATGATAAAAAACTGTTTTCCTTAAATGAATGACAGTGTCATTTCCTGTCACCATCTTTGTCTTCAATCTATGTACATGTTAGTGTAAAAGATAGTAAGTGCTAACATACCAGTTATCATCTACATTTCTGGGCTTTTAATGTTACTTTAAAAACTGTTTAAAATAAAGCTCAAAAACAAATGACTTTTTAATTATTATATACAATTAAGTTGCACAACAATATTCAATAAGAACCATGAACAAATGGACTGACCAGAAAAAACACACTGAGGAAGTGACCTGTTTTCTACTGCAATAGCTTACCTGGTCCTGCTTTTAATGTGAAAGGTTGAAAAGAAGTGTTAAGCTGCATTTGTGGTAGCTTAAGCTGAGTTGTTCACTATAATGAACATGGAGGTAGATAGTACAATAAAAGCGTGTGCGTGCATGTGTGTGTAGGACCGGCTGGCCTCACTGGGAATCTCCTATGTGCTGAGTGTGAGCCGCTGCAGCCCGCAGCCCTCC
>JAUBNQ010000027.1:1205030-1217985 GCA_032353495.1 Ctenopoma kingsleyae | reverse complement strand
AGCTTAAGCTGAGTTGTTCACTATAATGAACATGGAGGTAGATAGTACAATAAAAGCGTGTGCGTGCATGTGTGTGTGTGTGTGTGTGTAGGACCGGCTGGCCTCACTGGGAATCTCCTATGTGCTGAGTGTGAGCCGCTGCAGCCCGCAGCCCTCCTTCCTGCCCCGCTCCAGATATCTTCGCATCCCCATTGATGACTCCCTGTGGGATGACCTGCTGCCCTGGATCCCGCAGGCTCTGCACTTCATCGGTCAGGACTCTCACTCACCAACCCACTGTAACAACATAACAAGCATCACTAGCTAACAGACTGTCTAGCTTCCTCAAAGAACCTGTAAAAATGTCTAGATGTTGATCATGTTGAAACAGTTAGTTGGTTTTCACTGTGCAGTGTGTCTTAAGTGCCAGTTTGTGTTTACAGACGCAGCCATGTCGTCTGGTGCTGCAGTGTTGGTCCACTGTGCAGCAGGAATCTCTCGCTCCCCTGCTCTGGCTGTAGCCTACATCATGTACAGTCTGGGGATGGACCTGGATCACGCCTACAGGTACTGCAGCTGGATGCCACTGCACTTTAATCATATACATATACATATATATATGTATATATATCATATACATACATGTGCCAGTGTGATGAAGATAGTTGTAAAAGTCCTGTTTTTGATTTGAACTATTCATATTGCAACTTTATATTTCCACTTTTCTATTGCCTGAGGAAGTGAAATAGCAGAAGTTAATTATTTTTTCACTACCTGGTTTAAAAAAAAAGACTGACTATAGTCAGTCACCTCCAACAAATGGTCAGGAGATGGAACTTCACAAATCACTTCTCCGACATTTTGAGTTCAGGAGATTTATCAAGAAAGAACAAACACCCATTGTGGAACTAATTGATTCCCCAGCAGCCCTACCTGGTCAGGTTCTAGGTCTAGATCAAGGGTGTTGAACCCTTGTCCTCAAGGTTCCACTGTTCCGCTTGTTTTCCATCTATCCCTGCTCTCCACTAGTGATGACCTGGATCGGTTGTGTTCAGCCAATCAGAAGCTGTAAGTGCAGGGATGATTGGAAAACAAGCAGGACCATGGACCAGGATTGGCCACCCCTACCATAGTTACTAGTTCTGGACTGGTGCCATTGCTGCTTCATAGTGAGTTCAACTTGCAAGAACTGGTTTGGTTTTCCAGGGACTAGGAAGGTTCAAAAGACCCAGATAATTTTGTAACTAATGCACAACAAGTAGTTTTGCTCCTGACTTTGTTCTTCTACACTGGCATCTAAACACTGCTGGACCAATGAATTAGTGCTGCTCAAAATTATGATGTTAATTAACACTGAATGTAGGACATAAATGTTAGCCTTTGTTAGCTTTGGCCTTTATCTAGCTACCTATCATCAACTAAGCTAGTTTCAATCAGACTCCAATTAATCAAATCTAATAAATGATTCACTGATTTTTTTTTCTTTTGATTTAGTTAATATTGATCCCACAGTGGAACCAGTTTCAAAGGCCCTGATCCTGGTCTTTGGCTCTTGAAATGCAAAGAACTGCTTTGATATTAAGCACGCACTGTTACAGAGAAAGCACTTGTGCAACAATGGTGGTGGGAGCGGGACTTGTGTAAGAATGAATACATTTTGTGTTTTACCACTGCTGATAACGACTTGACTCATCACGCATTTTTAGGTTCACCAACAGGAAAATGTTGTAGCTAGTTCCTGGTACTGGCTGTACCATGCGCTAGAGAAATGCTAACTGATTTTTGAGGATGGCGTGCACTCACCTGAGCTACATTGTAACCTAAACCTGATTCTAACCTGAACCACTAGGGGCGACTGTGGCACATTTGGTAAGGCAGTCGTCTATAAACCCAAGAATTGGTGGTTTGCTTCCTGGGTCCCCTTGATTCTTGGTCACATGTCGAAGTGTGCCTGGACAAGACACTGAACCCATGGCACCGTAAGAGGGCTGCCTGTCCACAAGAATTTTTCCAAGAACATCAATAAAGTATCAATTATTATTATTATTAAACTAAGTCTTAACCCTCAAACAGCCTTTTGAAGTTGAGCAGACTGAACAACATGTCCTCACCATAATGCTATTGCCCACACAAATCTGTTGTTGTTGTCTCTTGTCTCACTTTTCTGTGTTTGTTTTTGGTCAATTTTATGGTATGTGTCCTCTTGCTCTAATTAATGAAAGGGAAAAAGAAAACCAGATTGCTGTCCTGATACTGTGGACTGTAATACACCTCACATAAGTAGCACTAGTAACCCACTCTCTCTCTGTTCCCTTGCAAGGTTTGTAAAAGAGCGACGGCCCTCCATTTCCCCAAATTTCAACTTCCTGGGTCAGCTGCAGCACTTCCAGGGAACTCTGAACCAGAAAGCCTCTAGCAGTGACCTCCACATCCAACAGTTGGACAGTCACCTGCCATCCATCAATGACACCGTCAACCACACGCAGTCCAGTCAGAAGATGAAAGATCAAGCTGTCACCAGTGATTCGGCAGATGTTAAGCAGCCACACACAGAGAATTTCTACTACACAAATAATATGCAGCAGAGACACTCAAACTCAGATGGAAATGAAAACCAGCTGCCTGCTCTTCCGGGGAAACGTAGGACTCTTCATTTCACTCTCAATAAAAACCTGCAACAGGTCCAGACACCATGTGAGCTTCCAGCTCCAAACCTGTGTGCTTCTGTCAAACCTGCAAAGCCCACACAACTACAAGTCCCATCATGCTCTGCTTCTCTGTTAGAGAAGCGTAAAAGTCTCACCCTTTCTTTGACTCCTTTGGGAATCAACCCTGCCTCTCCAGCAAGCAGCAACAGCAACCAGCAAGCTGCAGCCAAAACTGTCCACAACTGTGAGACAGCAGAAAGGCCTGAGGCAAAGAGACAGAGAGACACTGGCTCCTGCAGGCAGACAGGGGCAGACATCCACAGGGACCAGCAGAACCCCTCCCACAGCAAGTGCAGCAGGGCCCAGGTGAAGGAGCAGGGCCCACTGTCGCCATTCAGCTTCACACTCAACAAGCTGCTGGACTGGGGGGAGAGGCTGCTCCTGGGAGGGGTCTTTGTCCACCCTGTAAGGATGGGACAGCCTGCACTACCATACAGGTGCTGAGGTCGCTGGTGGGTGCAGGTGGAGGGGGGACCAGCTGATGTTTGAGGTCGCTGGTGGGTGTAGGTGGAGGGGGGAGCAGCTGATGTTTTAATCTGTGCATGTCAGTCAGAAGGAACCAAACACAGAGGAGGGACAGAGGAACGTTTATTTGTGTATTTATTTATTAATTAATTTATTGCGGAACTGAATATTAGAACCACACTCCACACAATGTGCCGTGTTTATTATGTGTTAGCACTGCTCAGCTTGTCTGGTTGTTTGTAAGATGCCGTTTTTAAAAGACGTGAAAGGACTTTTGGCACAATGGCATGAAATGCTTTTGCTGATAATTAAAATGAGTATTTCAACTGTGTCTTATTGCTTTTATTCTCAGCGTGAGGCTTCCCGACACCCGTCTCTGGTTTTTACAGATCCAGATGTATCTCATCAGCACGTACCACAGCACAGGTTATTTGAATGTTCTTGCTGCAATGAGGCTGCATTGTTGATGATAAGACTCAAGAAGAACAAGGGAAACAATTTCAAATTGCATTCATCGATAAACAACTAGGTGCAAATGTTTCCTGTCTTCACATGTGAAGACAGAAGCTAAGCAAACAGTAGTTTATGTATGTGTAATCTCATATTCATAACTGTGAACGTGAAACACACAATCATATGTTGGAAATTATCTCTGTACTGGGAGATGCACCTTTTTTAAATGTGACCCCCCCCTGAGAATCTCAGAGGGGGGGGTCACTGTTAACAGACACTGATGTGAGGTGCACTCGAAACTAAAAAGGTGGATGTGTAAACACAGGTTCATGCACTCTGCGTGTGTTCTCGTTTCTGAAATGAGTCACAGCACCACACCACCTTCTGTCACAGTGGAACATGTAATGATGGAGTTCGGGTAAAGAACAAATCAGAGCTGCGTGTGTTTCTAACGAGCTGCGGACGCTTGTGTCACAGCTCAGGTATGTGCTGCCGCGGGGCGCACGTTTCCAAAGCTGAAGGCGCGCTGCCGCACACAGACCGGAGAGAACGTGAAAGAACGAAGCCATACACGCTGGTTCTTATTAAGAGAGTTCCACCTATGTTCTAGTTCTAGCAAAAGAATAAACGCCCATAAACTAACGACATAACAAAATCGATACTTGAGTGGAACAGTCCGGACCTCGTGCTGCGTTTACACCGCGCGCGAACCAGTAGGTGAAGCGATGTCACGGATGCTCTAATGACCAAATAAGGAAAGTGACGCGTGAACGTGGAACGAGTTCTGGTCCAGTTTCAGCTTTATGGAGAAAACGGCTCGAGTGTGAGTGTGTGTCCGTTCCTGTCGGGTGTTGTACGTGTTGGCGTGTGCTAGCGACACACCGGCTGCTGCGTCTGTGTGTGTGAGTGTGTGTGTGTGTGTGTGTGTGTGTGTGAGAGAGCTACTTTAGTTTCTTGAGGAAAGAGAAAAGAGGAAGCAGTTCCGCCCTCAGTAGCAGCCTGGAGGCCGAGGAGAAAAGAGGCCAGAGCAGCGACCCTCACACGACCCGCTTCAGCCGAACAGACGAACCGAAGAAGCACGAACGCGGTGGACTTGTGACGGATGGACGGTGTTTCTCCGGTGGGGTTCAGCCGTGTTTGTGGTCGCCGTAGAAAATGAGCTTCATTTGAAGAAGTTTTGAAGTTGAAGCTGCGCCGACGGAGCGTCCATGCTGGTGTGTTTTTGCTAACATTAGGTCTGGCTGGCGGCTTCACTCCGCGGGGTCTTTTTTGTCTCCTGGTGTCGCTCGACTTCTGCTGTCGGTGAAGTTGGTCTCTTTGAATCCAGGTTCGAACTCCGGTATGAGTGGAGAAGAGGAAAGATACAAACTGGTGGTGGTGGGGGGAGGAGGGGTGGGAAAGAGCGCCCTAACCATCCAATTCATCCAGGTACGTTACACTGGTAAAACTAAAAATACTGTACTCCAAGTCGAAGTACTACTACATGTTCTTAAAGTCAAAGTATATGATCTAAAATGGATTTGAAGTATAAAAGTACGCGAGTTGCGAGTACTCCTCGAAGAAAGTGGTTCTCTGGGCTGAGTTACTGATAAAGTATCTTATCTACTGGTGATTACATGAATATGTGAGTCAAGTCCAGATTTGTTCCACATGTTCCTCAGAAATCAGGTTTCTACAGAGATCAAACATTTTCAGGTCTCGTTCAGTTTAATTCAAGGAGAGAACAACCTGAAACTGATTTCTGACTCTTTACTATGAGAAATAGTTAAATCAAAATTCATTTATCTTCATAAACAGAGTCTTTAGTTGGTAGGAATGAAAAGTGTAGGAGCCACACCCCAGAGAAATTAAACTTATTTTAAACAGGGGAAATACGTATTATCAACTTTATTAACTTTATTAGTTCATTTATATTTTGTATTAAGAGCCTGCATCTGAAAAGTAACTAGTCAGTAAAACTGTCAATCACTGTAGTGGAGTAAAAGTAATACAATAAAAATACTTGCATCATGTACACAAGTATACACTTCAAAACCGTACTAAGATGCAGTAGTTGAGTAGCTGTACACAGTTCCTTGCCACCTGTGTCACAGTTTTCCTGCTTTTCCCTGAATCAAAGGTGTTACAAAATTAGAACAGGAGGATTTTCCACAACCTGGCAACCCAAGTAGCTCTGACTAATGGTATTTTGAAGTGCTTTACAGAAGCATTTTTCAAAACCTTTCAGAAACGGTGAAGCAATCATACTGTATGTAAGCCGTATCTTAAAACTCTGCTCTTATTTATTTGTTTAAATGAAATCAATAAAATCACAGTGCTTTTATTTTGTTAAAGTTCTGTTGCTTGGCTGTAGCTGCACAGTAACAGGAGCAGTCAGACTCTATGTGGTGGTCTGTACCTCTGAACAGCAGCAGCAGTTGAAATGCTTTTTACCCTTCACCTAGCTAAAAAAAACACTGGTCAGCTAAAGGACCATTTCACAGTTTTACACTTTTTATCTTTTAGTCATTGGGTAGAAATCTCATACACTTCGTGCTACTGCTGACCACATTTCTGCATGTGTTCTTTCTTGTTACTTCAGGAAACCACTTTAAGCTAACATTTGCGGCACATGCAAGTTAACGTAAGTTCCATAGGTAGTGATTTGTTTGAACAAAACCAACTGAGTTGACTCTTGTAAAGCTCGACTCCTGTAATGGAAACTACAAATGAGGCCACAGCCCTGTTACAGGCAGTGCTTAAAGAAGTCATGATCATTATATAACCAAAAGTAACTGTACCACTGTCAGTAAAATGTGCAAAGTCACTGGTAAGTAGCTGTCACATGTAGTGTAGTAGATAATGCGGTATTTGCCCGTGACATGCAGTGGAGGAGAAGTATAAATAAGAAAAGTGCAAAATGCTCATAGCTGTACATAAATGAAATATTTGAGTCGTGTGTGCTGCTCAACAGGAGACTTTAATAGAGTCAAACACTATGTTTGAGAGACAGCACTTGTTCCTAACACTGAGTGTGTGTTCTGCAGTCCTACTTTGTGTCAGACTACGACCCCACCATAGAAGACTCCTACACCAAGACCTGCACCGTGGACGGGAAGGAGACCCGGCTGGACAGTAAGATACTGATTTGTGCTTGCCGCTGTTTGTCAGAGTGAATAGCAGGGCGTGTGTGAGGCTTTGTTTGAAAGCAGAGGGTGTGTTGCGACGTGATGAGGTATGACACAGGCAGCGTGTTTGCTCTCGGGATGGTTCATTCCCTTGTTAGGACTTGTACTTGGCTGGTGTAGCTGCGGTGCGTTGGGTCACACTGCTGTTTCGCCACCGCACGGTAATATGTGAATCATCAGATGAACTGTGTAAAGCTGCTGTTTGTACAGCTAAGTCTGGCTGCTCAGGTTTGTTTATAGCACTGCAGCGTCGCCTCCAGTCATAGAATCTTCTCTGACGTCTCTTAACGTTGCTCCTCACACACATTCCTGTTCACCAGATGATCTGCAGAGGCTTTTCTCTGGCGAACAGAAAACACTGAAACACCACTTAGTTCTACTGAGTGCAGTGCACACAGATGTAGCTCTGTGCGCTGTGGGTGGGAGCACACTACCATGAGGCATACATGCTGTGTCTAGTCAGTGGCTCTGTTAGAAACTTTTTCTGCCTTATATGTAGTATTACAGTTGAGTCACACATCTGATCAGCACTATTTCCACTGTTTCCACACCCACCCAAGACTTTGTTTACTAATTTAATGATACTGTTCATTATGTTGGCTTATTATCCTTCAATAATTCGCATATAATCACAAATCATTACAACTTCAAGGTACATGTAGCTAAAACCAAGTCATCTAATCCACCAGCACTGTAACAAATCCTCCTGCATGAAGGTGATCATGTGTCAAACTGTTTTAGAGATGTGTGGATGCAACTGGATGATCATTTTGGAGGGTTAGTTGTTAAAATGTGTTCATCATCATCCTTCTCAAGTATGGATACTTTGTCCTGTTTGGATTGCTGCGTTGGCTTTTAATCATGGTCACCGTTAGGAAACCTCTGTCTAGAAGCTGGTCCACGCCTCAGCACAGCCTTTACTAACTGTGAACTAACATTAACTGTAACACAACTGTTTCTAATGCCAAGACAAACAGTCAGCCACAACATTAAAACCACCTGCTTAACATTGTGTAGGTCCCAGCCAAAAAAAAAAAACAGTCAAGCCAAAACATCTGACCTGTCATATCCAGATTTCGCAAGACCTGATGTCTGGCACAGAGTCATCAGCAGCATATCCTTCATGTCCTGTAAGCTGCACGGTGGGGCCTCCATGCAATCCTCAGACCAAGACAAATTCTTCCATTGGTCCACGGTCAAGTCTACTACTACACTGTGTACTTGGTGATTGTAGGTGCTTTTGGTGGTGGACAGCTGTCACCATCTGCAAGCTGCTCGTACACAGCAGTCCGTCAAGTCTGTCGATCACAGGCAGCATTAAAATCATTCAGCACTATGTGCCAGATGTCACTCCTCACACGTGTCAGTAAAACTTCAGTGCTCTTGATCCAGTTGCTAGTTCAGTGTGAGGAGTGACGTCAGTGGTTATCCTTCCTCAGAACTTCTAGTAGGTACTGACCACAGCATACCTGGTTCACCCCAAAAGATGCTCTGACCCTCACTGACCCTGTCGCAATTTGGACCTCCCCACACAAGTCCTTCATATTCTTTACAACAGTAACATCGAGACTCGACTGTTCACTTAATGCTTAACATACGCAGCCCTCTGACATGTGCCACTGTAACGACATGAGGTGTTCCAAACACTTTACCTTCTTTGTTTCCCTTCTGTTTAGTGCATCATTCCTGCACCTCCACCTTTGTCTGGTAAATGTAGCTTATGACATGAAAGTTAATCTAAGTGAGTACATGTATATCATGAATATGTCTGTCTGTGTGTGTGTCTCTGTGTGTGTGTGTGTGTGTGTCAGTCTTGGATACAGCAGGTCAGGAGGAGTTTGGGGCGATGAGGGAGCAGTACATGCGCTCAGGAGAAGGCTTCTTAATGGTGTTTGCACTCAACGATCGGGGCAGGTAATGGCAAACATGTGCGTGTGTGTGGGTCTGTGTGCGTGGGATGCTGTCACTCACTGTGGCAGTGTGTCTTCCTGCTAAAGAGGAAGTGTGATTGGAGGTGACAGTGTCAAGGTCTTATTTAGATGGGTACAGGAAGTGACTTAGTAGGTACCTGCACTATCAAATGAATTCCATTGCAACACAACTAGTTCCATGCACATGTTGTGCACAGACTCACAACAAATTACTGTAAAGTACCAAACGTTTGCTGCTTTTGAGGACATTAGATTTTCCAGGTGTTGAACGTTGTGTCACAAACACGTGCAGTTGTCTGGAACTTTTCTTATTATTGGAGCTGATTCAGGCTCAGACAGTTACAGTGGAACCTTGGACTGCAAGCATAATTCTAATAATTCTACAAATATTTTGTGTAAGGTCCTAAACATTACACTGTAAAGTGCCTTGAGATGACTTATGTTGTGAATTGGCGCTATACAAATAAAATTGAATTGAATAATTCGTTCCGCACGCGTCCTCTTAATCCAAAACACTCGTATATCAAAACAAATTTCCCCATAAGAAATAATGTAAACTCAGATGATTCGTTTCACAACCAAAAAAAGAAACAAATTTGTATAAAAAGGATTGATACAAAATATAAAGTAAAACCAGTCAAACCAACATTCACTTTCTGGACTGAAACGCTCCAGCCAGCGCCGTTTCACTGCTTCTCTTATTAATGAAACCTGTTTCTGTACATTTGCGCAAATGTAAATATGCAGACATCCCTCATGCAGCACATGAGGGCAACATACAATATAATTTACTATTCTGACCAATCCTGATTAATCATGAATAATTAATGATGTTACCGATGTTGCGACACCTGCAGAAATGCGCACAGAAGTTCTCACCGTGGAGATGTTTTAAATGGATCCTTTTACTGAGCGACGTCTACAAACTTATAGGAAATACTTCTACACATAGCTGGAAGCTACAAACTAAACTTTAGTGACTTATTAATGTTCTTAAACAACTCAGATTTCGCTGGAACAAGGAGACAATATATGTGAGTCTCATTCATCTAATACGCTGCAGAGAAAAGCTGTGATCACATGAGGCTCTGTAGACAAAGCGTATACATACTGCTCGTATTGCGAGACATCACTCGTTCATCAAGTTAAAATGTATTAAAATTTCTTGCTCGTCTTGCAAAACACTCGTAGACCACTTGTAATCCAAGGTTCCACTGTATTGGAAGAAATCTGATGCTTTAAACCACTGTAGACCTAAACACTCTTACTTTACTCTAGTCACTTTTGTATTTATTGCAGACATGTCAGCGTAGGTATGTGTGACTAACTGAAGGAAGCCTGGGGAATAGTACGGGAAAACCTGCAGGCAGATGCTAATATTGAACCTGTGTAACATTTAAAGAATGTTGTCAGGAACAGAGAGGAACAGAAAAGTGAGAGGAACAGATTAGACAGAACATATAGCAGTAGATTGGTAGCTGTAAATCAGGATCCATGTGAACCTCTGCTTGTGACCAACAGCTACCATGAGGTCCAGAAGTTCCACACCCAGATCCTGAGAGTGAAGGACCGAGATGACTTCCCCATGGTGCTGGTTGGAAACAAGGCTGACCTGGATACGCAAAGAGTGGTGAGTAACACACTTGTGCGTCTTTCTGGTGCCTGTCTCTTCCTGGTAAATGAGGCAGTCCAGAGCAGCAGGCGCTGTTTGTGTGTCTGTTTGCTGTTTAAATTTCACCAGCACAGTCTGAGCACAGCTGTAGTCATGAAATAAAAAAGGGAGTTCTACACAGAACTCTTCCCTGTTCTCTGTGATCTTGTATCGGAGCTCGTCATGTACACATGTACAGGCTGTGACAGTGGAGGAATGTACTTGGCACTGGGACTCAGTTCTTTGCTTTGTGTGCAGATCTCTCGGGAAGATGCTCAGGCGTTTGCAAGAGAGAACAGGATCCACTATATGGAGGCTTCAGCCAAGAACCGCTACAATGTGGATGAAGCCTTCTTGGAGCTAGTTCGAATTATCAGGTACAGTCCTTGTTGGTTTGACTTTGTTTACTTCTGGTGAAAATCCAGGTCCCTGCCGGTGGGGGTCTCAGAGTTGTTGCATTGGAAATATTAAACTCACTTGGTCACTCAGTAAGGGGAGGTTGTAGAGCACTGTGTCATTATCTGAAGGTTGCAGGGTGTAGCAACATGCAGCAGTCAGCTCCCAAAAGGTGGCGTTTTAAACAACACCGGGCGTCATAATGAAAAGCTCTATACAATGATGATTATTTTTTCTCTTTAAGCAACCATGAATAGTTGTTTTCTATTTTCTCCCATGTTAGTTTTCTTTGTGTTTTACCGTAATAACCCAGATTAAGCTAAGAATAAAATAAAGACTGCTGTGTTTGAGGCGTGTTGCTGGTGAGAGATGAAACATAGTCCAGAAGTCCACTACCAGCACCTCACTGTCAGAAGCCAAGACACAGCACAGTGGTTTGTAACGCTCACAGCATTTTACAGCTATGGAAAATGATCCCGTTGTCATGACAACCATAAGGTAAACAGTAAAATACACATTATAAAATCATCTAGTAGGAATGAGGTTGCGTGTATGCGATTGGCCCGTGCAGATGAATCAGAGGGCTGTGTTTTTCCTGCACAGCTGCTGTGGGTCTGAACACAGCCTGACAGTAAGAAGGGTGTGGACAGTTACCCACTCACCTTTTTTTAAGTACTCCTTGTTCTAGTCCTTACAGATCTAATAGTAAAATGGTGTTTGCTGCCAAACTTGGAAATTACCTGCAACTTAGAGCAGAGCTCAGATATGGTGCCAGGAACTGGTTCCTGAAGTGGGGTGGGGGTGGGGGGCCCAGATGGATCAAAAGCAGAACAGTGAAACAGTCAATCAAATGCTGCAAACTGGAGAATGATTCCTGTTTGTTCATCCACAGACGCTTTCAGGAGATGGAGAGTCCTCCTCCTCCAAGTCACCATACAAGGAAGCAGAAGAGTGGCGGCTGTCCCTGTGTCCTCCTTTAGGCACTGTTACTATGGACACCAAAGCCTGGCCTCTCTCCAAAAAATGAGTGTATGTGAATGTGTGTGAGAGTGAGAGAGAAGGATGCATCATTCTGTTTTCAAAGTTTAATTAGCATTTTGTTAAAGGCAACTTTTAAATGAGTGTAATGTTTTATTTGAATACGAGGATCCAAAGGGAGGGGTGTCAGCAGTACTGTAGACACAAGTCATGATGTAGTAATAATGAAAGTGAAATCATGTGCTGTTAGAAAGATGCTGCACACAGCTGAGTGTGCATGAAAACAAAGTCACACAAACAACAGTGGGTGTGTGCTCGTGAACTACGGTCCTCCCCAACATGACAGAGAGGAGACGTGTGCCGTCGTGTTCCTCCTCTTCCTGCAGGGGGCAGCAGAGCCCCGCAGCAGAACTTTGTAAGATGATTGAAAACATGCACAGATTCCTTGATGAGGTGATTTCAGTGTGGGAACATTGATGCACGGCACAGTGGTGAACATAAATACTCACAGGTGGACTGGATTCTGGTACTAATGTTTGTTTTCTCCCCATTTCTTTTTCTTTTATCATCAACATGTACATTTGAAAGAAATGTAGCCTTAATGCTTTCACACAGATGATCATGTGTTGCAGCAGATAGGAAGTGTAGAAGCTGTGTAGTACTGAAGCAGTGGCCAGCGCCTCACATCAGCGTGTGTTCTTCATGATAACAGGAGAACAGGGTGTTTAAGTGTGAATGTTCCTTCACAAAGTCACGTCTTAAAGCAGCTTCGTCACTGTGTTCACTGCAAGAAAAGATTCTCTCTCTATTAAGTTCACCTGATCAAATCTCTCAGTACAAATGTGTTTCATATCTGCCATTTGTAAAGCCTCAGGCTGTTTGGTTTCATTTCTTCTTTTTCTTTTTAATAAGAATTCCTATTTATATCAACGTTCATCTGCAAAGTCAACTCACTTTTATACATCATTAAAACATTTATCCGAATGTTGCTTCTCTTGTGTCTCCTGTGACTTTTCTGACAGTGATTTGTAGGAGTTTCCAGCTCAGTACTTAACTGCTGTGTAATCTACCTGGACGTACTGTGGAGTTACACGTAGTACTCCAGTGCAAGTAAAAGTCCTACATTTAAACTATTATGAAAGTGAAGCTGTGCAAATAGCATCATAAAGTTGATGTAGGATTAAAAGTTTAAGTAGTCAGTGGTGAAAAATGTTCCCTGTGAATCTT
>JAUBNQ010000027.1:1166188-1193109 GCA_032353495.1 Ctenopoma kingsleyae | reverse complement strand
TTGTACAAGGTGCAATGACAGTAAAGGTGAATTGAATTGAATTGAATTGAATTGGAGTTTTGTTGTGTTGGGACTGAGCTCTTTCTAGGTCGCTTTCCAATAAGGCGAGATCATTGGCAAAGTGGAGATCGAAAATTGCTGTTGCTGGTTGTCTTCAACATTGTCTTGGTTGTGTGACAAAGCCGTTTTCACCTTCATCGATGCCATGGACATGATTACTGTAAAAAACACTGTTGATTACAGTTCCAGCTAATGACCTAGCTGTGGTGTGTTTCATACAGAAGTTCTTTTTATGGATGGAATACAACAATTCTAATTCATTTCTGTTACATATTGTCAAGCTGTGAATCCCATAAACAAAATGCATTATTCTTGTTTCGTTGTGGTATATTGGTTTAGCATATGAAATGAAACCAACAAACACTGCAGAGCTTTCACAGTATTCAGCTTCATGTGTATTCATGTATGAAGTGTTTGGGTTGCATAATTACTGTATATGTGCTGTGCTGGATGTAAGAGAATGGTGTGCAGAGCTCTAAAAAGGTGAACCTAACATTGACAAAGATGTGTTATAGCTATACGGCTCAAACTGTATGCTACAAGACATTAATGGAACATGCCAGCCAGTCATTATTAAGACTTATCAGTGGACACAGTTCACATAACATCTAGTTTAGATGTTGCTGTTTCTCTGATTGATGTCCATATCCAGAGGAAGAGTCTAAGTTGAAGCTTTCAGACATTCGTGTTGCTGCTCTGAGAAGACTGTGTGGTTGTTTTTGGCGTGATTGTTGTTTCTGCTCTGGCGTCATGTCTTAAGCAAGAAAATACCTAGCTGATTATAAAAGTTGGACTGAGTTAGTCATATCAGCATTCATTTACAAGAGAACAGTGATATCTCATCTGTCAGTCTCAGAAAATTGTTCTGACCATTAGATAAACTGATAAAACTCCTGTAATAATTATGTTCACCGGTGGATTTTTTTTTTGTGTGCTTAGATTTTTTTTGTGTACTAATAACTCATTTTTTTTGTGTCTCATTTCTCACTTTTTCTTTCTGAATTTAAAAAATATCTGTTTTTCATTTTGTTTCATGTTGTCATCTTAACCTGCACAGTGCAAACACACATTTGCTTAATAGAATACAGTACTGTTTGCACACGTGGTCAAATTCCTCGCTCAGTATTAAAGCCATTTTTCATCTTTCATCACACTGTAAGCTGTTCATGATGTTATCCCTCATTCAGATCACATCCCATCAGAGCATGCTCGTACTTACTGCCCAGCCAGTATGCAGTGTCCCCTCAGTAAATGGAAAAGACTTCTTCAAAAGATTCTGTCGCCATATTTTTGTATGAATCTCCCATGCTCTGCCAATCTTCTGTGTATGTCTTTGTCTGTTTGTCTGACTGTTAGAATCAATAATCCTGTGGTTCATAGTGAAACTGGTGTACCCAGCAGAGACAGGTGCACCTGTGTGTACCCACCACTGGTCATGGAGAACTGAAGAACCCTGGCTTAGCATGTCCTCTGGTGACTGGGAGTGCACAGAGTTTTACTTTGAGTCTCATACCCGGCCAGTAGTTCAAAAACCCCACATTGGTCTCCCTCATGTCTTGTTGTGTCATCAACCGTCTTCTTTTGCAGTGATCAAAACATGTCAGACTCTCAGACTGAGTCTTTGCTGCTGCTGTCTTGTTCTGTTTATGAAAGTACACAATCACCAGCTGCACCTCATCCTTGGCAATGAACACAGCCTCTAGGTCACATGCTGTATATGAGTTATTACTAAATTATAATACTTTTATGTTATAAAACACGTGGAAAATATATTTGCAGTAGTATTAAATTACATTGAGTTTCAGGCTTTGGCTGAGGCATTAATGTTTGCATGTATCAGGTGCAAACTTACCTCCTGGATACTTGCAAGATAAAAAAAGAATAGCTCAAGTAAAGTTAAGAGAATCTTGTACTGCACATTCTTCATGGACAGTAAGATTGACTGCTAAACTGTAGGACCATCAGTGCGATTTGTCCAGTATACAGTAACACAGCAGACTGCTTTTGACTGTTTTTTCCAGCCTCGTTTACGGGAGCTCCAGATCGTCTCACCCAGACTCAGAGCTGCTCCACCGGCAAGCTTATGGCACCCCTCACCCCCTCCAGGGCTATGCGACCAACCATCACCCGGGAAGCTCCAGACAAGGTGGGGCCTGGGGTGCTGGACGGACCCTTGGTAAGGTTTCTCTGGATAATATTTGTAGAAATACAAATCTACCAATATTGTATTACTTTGTGTGTACAGTATTCTGCAGTCTATACTTGGACAGCAATATTGACTGTCTATAAGTATTTTTTACGGTACATTCACACAAGAGTTCATATCCATAGTCTTGTTGTGAGATTTGTATTTGCTATTTTTGTTTTTGCACACATAATGTTTCAATACTGTGCCTGTATTGAACAGTCTGCACCAAGTGATGCTTTAATTTGGAGATGCCAAAGTCAGAAATTTTAAGAAAATCAATATTTATACATGGACTATACATTTCTTATTATATAAATGTTAGTGTTATTATTTTACATGTTTGTTGTCTTGTTTTCTCAGTTGTTCAGCTGCATTGTTGCTTGCACAATAAAATGTTAAGAACAGGTGATGTAAACAACTGAACTGTGTTCCAGTTTGAAAACACATTTTAATATTACACTGTATCAAAGATGTGCATCTGTGTGCACTTGCATTAACTTTTCTATCTTTAACATTTAAAGATTTGTATTCAACTTATTTGTTTACTTCTTTGATGCTACTAAGACAATCCACATGTTAAATTATTACATTTCTTGTAGACTCCTTTCAATATAGATATATTTGACTGATAATATTGATAAACAACTGACTTTTAATGAGATGAGATAACTTGCAGTACCTTATTAGGTTCAGTGTTGAATCACAGAGTTGTATTTTGCAGAAATCTATGAAATATTTTATCTTTTTTTGAGTCTATAATATGCCACAATGAAGGTAGAACAATAAAAATAGAAATAAAAGTTTGACATTTTATTTAATTGTTTATATGATTATCTTATTTTTCATTTGTATGAATCAATTTACTGATTATGAATTGTTTCCAGGCCTGTCGGGGCTGTTTGATGCCAGCCTTCACCATGCCAGCCCCTCTGGTCCTGATCCCTCCGTCATGAATCTGATTTCAGCTCTGGAGTCCCGGAGTTCACAGCCCCCACCCTCTGCTTCTTCCCTGCTTTCCCAGTTTCGCACTCCCTCTTGGCAGACTGGTGAGTGTCAGCCGCTACACTTAACTGCTACTACAAAAAACAGTTAATTTGTTGATAGCTCTTGTTACTATTCCAGTACTGTTATTTCTAAGTAATAAAATATAATTTGATTTGCCAAACAATTGACATTCATTTCAACTGCAAAAATATCGAAAGTGTAAAGCAGTTTCAACTGATATTTTTTATTTTGTTGCATTTGAATAGTGACTTGCATTGACCAACTCTGCTCATGTAATGTTGTGTCCTGTAGCAATGCATACACCGGCCCCACCGGACCTCTTTATTTCAGGGGCACTTCCGGGTTCCAGCTCCTTCCCCTCCTCTTCAGCCCTTTCTGCATACCAGCATCCTGCCTCCTTTTCTGGACGATCTTTCACTCCCTCACTATCCCTACAGGACACACCTACATTTAGTCCAACTTCCAATGGTTTGCTATCCCCCCATGATCCCCTGCTGCACATCAAAACTCCCTCCCAATCCAGCTTGGGCTTTGATCGCTTGCTGTCTTCCCAGGGTACTACTTATCGAAGCTCCCAGGAACCCCAAGCCCCTCCTCAAACCCAAGGCCCTTCCACCTCCTCCAATTGTCACCTGCCACCTCCCCAGTTTAACCTGTTGTCCTCCCAGCTCCACAACCAGTCCTCCCAGCTCTATAATGCCTCCATGTTCTCTTCAGCAACAGCCCTACCACCCGCGGCCCCTCCTCAGCCCCCACCTCCACCAGAGAGAACGGTTTCCCGACAGGACAGTGTGATCAAGCATTATCAACGCTCATCCCCAGCCCAGTCCACAACCCTCCCCTTACAACAGTATGTCAGCTGTGGTGGGTCATCCGGTTACCAGCAGATAGCAAGCCACCACCGGCATGCTGGAGTTGCCTGCAGTCCCCTAGGGGAGCAGAGCCCATCCTCTGACCCCAAGCCCTCGCAACGAATGGAATCCCAGTCATATCGACCAATCATCCAAACTCCCTATACGTCCTCATCATCCAACTCCTCAGCCTCTTCTGTATCTGGCACTAAGGGAGCCAAGAATTCCAGCTCCAGCAGTGGCTACTCCTCTTCAAGTTCAGCATCATCCTCTTCCCGTACTCCACACACTCCACCATCAGCCTCTTCCACTTCTTCTTTATCCTCTTCTAGTTCCAAGACAAGCACTGCATCTTTGTCTGCTCCCTCTCGTCAGCAACCCCCTCCTCAATCAACACCGGCACCACCTTCTCTACCAGTTGTGTCATCCGCCCTTGTTCAGCCAGCACCCAAACAATGCCTCTCCACCTATGGCTCTCCGTCTGTGGCTAGTTCTGGTACAGGTCTCCCAGAACAGCCGCCTTCCCAGCAACATGCCCAGTCCTACTCTCCCAACCAACCTCCACCAACCCACATGGCTCAGTCTTACGGAGGCTTCAGCTCACCTCATGCCCAAGACCTGAGCTCTGGAGCAGGAGGAACTGGAGGAAAGGCCTTCACTGGTATAGGCACAGGTGGCCGTTCTTTCTCTGCAGAGATAGTCTTTGGTGACTCGAGTTTTGGCTCAGCTTCTCTGAGAAGAACAGACAGTCCTTCCATAGGGTATGGGAGTGCTGGAGGATCAACAGGAAGTGGATCCATCCCAGGAGCTGCTGTACTTGGCAGTGGAGTTGGATCTGCAGCATCAGGGAGTGGAACTGCTAGTGCAGGTAATGGAGGCAGCAGTTCTTACCACCTGCCTGAGTCTAGTCCTTCCCCCTCCATCAATTCTACTATCAATCGGCCTGGATTGCACTCACCTGCAGCTGCTTGCCCCGCACAGTCCCCTGGAGGCCAAGGGGCCACCAAATATTTGTCCTCCATTCTCTCTCCTTCTTTTATGTCCTCACCACAAGGTTTCCCAGATACAAGACAGAGCCAATCCTACCACTCAACACCCCCTAAGCCAAAAACAGATACCAACATGCTGGGAGCTGAGCGCTCCCAAGATGAGGAAGAAGATGATGATGATTTTCTCATCCACCACTTGCTTCATGCCCAGACCTCAACTCCCCATTCTTCCCAGCATCACCCACCTCCTCAGCAACTACAACAGCCACTCCCACAGGCTAGAGATGGGGAAAGCAAGGCGGTGACCTATGACATTAACAAGATCTCAGAAGAGCGCTACCACCTTCAGAGTGTTATTCGTACCAATAACACCTCCAGCAGTTCAGGTCCTGGAATGGAAACTGGTGATGCATCAAGTGGTGTAAACACTCAGCTGGAAATATCACAGAAAAAACAGCAATCCAACTCAGAGCTGACCATAGCAAAGTCCACTGCTGGAGGAATAGGAGGAGTCACAGACTCCCATTCCCATTCTCATCAACAACAGCATGACTCTCTGGGCTCTGTTGTCCATTATGGAAGAGGGGACCCCTACTCA
The DNA here is from genome assembly GCA_032353495.1 of Ctenopoma kingsleyae. NCBI lineage: Eukaryota > Metazoa > Chordata > Actinopteri > Anabantiformes > Anabantidae > Ctenopoma > Ctenopoma kingsleyae. Next base: position 1,187,418 of record JAUBNQ010000027.1, on the reverse strand, counting down.
CAGCACCCACACTCTCAACATTCTCATCACACCTCAAACGTGTCCTCACTTTCTCAGCAACACCCTCACCAAATCTCGCAACACTCGCAGCACTCTCAGCACAGCCTTCCGCATTCCCACTCACACAGCCATCCTCACATGGAGCTAAAGAAGCCTTCAGATGCAAATGACAGTGCATACTTGTGTGACACACCAGATGTGCAACAAGCGCGACAAAACCAGGTCCCTCTCTCCCTGATGGATTCACCTCCAGACCCTCCCCATCAAACTCACCTGCTACAGTCTGTCCTTTCCCATACCACCCGCACTAAGATGGATCCACAGCAAGCACCTCCACAGCGACAGCAGCATACTTTGAGCCAGCAGGCCATGATGGCGTCAGCTGGAGGAGCAGCACCTGTGGGGGTGGAATCTCACCCCCAGAACCAATCCTCACAATTGCAACTCCAGCTCCAGACCCAGGGTATAGATACCCACTACAGCCTTGGAACCCAGTCAAGAGATCAAACCAGAGCCAGTCATAACCCAGTGTCTCCCCTGGAAATGCTTGACCAGTCTCTTTCCCGGACAACCAGAGACAGTGCAGGAGTTCTGGAAAGAAATGGGGTTGGCGTGGCTGTTACAGGAGTGGAGGGAGGTGGTGGAGACAGACACAGGCAGCAGCAGCAAAGACTTACACCCCACCACCTTCCCCAACAAACAGCTTCAGATCTTCATGACTTCCTCTCTGAACCTGATTTGGGCTTGTCCACCCCCTCACACCTGCTCCACCTCAACCAGCCTCAGGCACATGCCCACCCCCATGCCCACCACCAACAGCAAGCACACGTCCACCATCAACTGTCACACTCTCAATTAGCTCACCCACACTCCCACCGGATGTCAGCAAATATGGGGAATCCCCAGCAACAGCCTCAGCCAAGAGAGCCTGAAACCCAGTTATCACACTCCCAGTTAGACCAGCTCAAACAGCACCAGTTTGATACAGTGAACCCAGTAGGTAAAGTAGGACAGAATCAAGGTCAGCCGCAGCGGTTTGCACCACTAACATCCATGTGCTTTCCAGACTCTCTCTTACATGATGAAGACCGCTCTTTCTTTCCTGAGATGGAGGATATGTTTTGTTCAGCTGAGTACAAGTCTAGCTGTGCTGGAGATTCTGGGGCAGGACAGGGTACTCAAGAAAGCCTTTCCCAAGGTCATGGGAATGGGCAAGATGGTTTAGAGACTATAAAAACAGGAGGTCCTGGAGAGGGCTATAATATGGTTGGTCATCACAGTGATCGAGGCTATGGACAGTACTGCCACAACCTTGCTGGAACAGGAAATGGGAACCTGCCCTTAGACCTTGACTCTATGAAAACCCATGATCTTCCCTCCACTGTCAATACTGACCAGCTTGGCCTCATACAGTCCCAAACTCCCACACTGGGAATGAGTTCAACAGTTCAAGGGGATGGCTCAGTCAGCAAGATGATGGGAGTGATGGGAGTAGGTGGAAATTCAAGCACTACTGGTCTGACCTCACCCATCTTCTGTTCCACTCGACCCAAGAAATTGCTGAAGACCAGCTCATTTCACTTGCTCAAACAGCGGCGCGAACCACAACCTCAAACAAAGAAAAATTATGCGCAAGAATATGAATTTGAGGATGATGAGGATAAAGCTGATGTTCCAGCTGATATTCGCCTAAACAGTCGGCGCCTCCCTGACCTGCTCCCTGACTTGGTATCTAGTTGCAGGAAGACTGGTGGAGCATCAGGAGTAAGTGGGCTCAGTCCCCTAGTGGGTGACATGGACTTCTGCCACCCCTCTGGCTACTCTTCTCTTGGACAGCCTCCACAACTCCTCCCCCGTGATGGTCCTAAGAAAAGAGGCAGGAAACCAACTAAACCAAAACGTGAAGGCCCTCCTCGCCCCCGTGGAAGACCACGCATCCGTCCTCTTCCAGAGCCTCCTTACTGTAGAGGGATGACGGGATCAGTGACTGGAGAAAGTAGGAGGGGTCGTGGGCGAGGTCGAGGGAGAGGCAGGAGGGAGGAAGGGCTTGTGGAGATGCATCGAGATATGAGTAAAGCACAAAGTTTCACATATCATCAGCAGCAGCATCAACAGCAACAGTTCAGCCAACAACAACATCTCCAGCAGCATCCAAACCAACATCACGGACACCAGGCAGACCACCACCAAACACCACAACAACAGCAGCACCTGAATCAGCAGCAGCAGCACTTGTCCTGCTCTCATCACCATCAACAGCATCACCATCAACAGCAACCATCCCAGCAGCCACAACAAGATCCAGTCAGACCAATCAAGGTAATAGGAGAGAAAAGAGGGATAAGCTGGGCCCTGGGCTGCTTATAAACAATCATATAATCACTTTTAGAAATTTTAAATAGAATAAAAATGGTTGTAGCAAGGAGTAGGACTTTAATAAACTTCATTACTGAGTACTCTTGGCAAGACTACAACTTAAATCACCAAATGACAGATGTTGAGTTTGTATGTATTTTGTCTGGTGGTATAACCAATACTGATACTGCAACATACATCCATAAGACCGTAGTAGCAACTTAGTTATTAAAAATGAAAATTTAAATTTTTGTCACATAAATTGTTTAAAAGTGCAACTCCATCCTTGATTGATCTGCAAATACAGAGACTCTGATATCCACATGCAGCTCTGGAAAAAATTTTCTTTTTCTCTGATTTTGCTATTTAAAGGTATATGTTTGCGTGGAAAAAAAATTTTTTTTGCACAACACATATACATATACTAATGTTTTAACTTAGAAAGTGTTCAGAAATCAATATTTGGTGGAATAACCCTGATTTGCAATCACAGCTTTCATGCAGTGGTCTCTTAATTTTTTCCAGAGCTGTATATGTGTGTGTGTTTATAGATGTCTTATGCATTCAAGCTACAGTCATTGCTACAAAACAATTTTTACATGTATTTTGGTGAAAGTGCTGCTAAATATCTTAACTCTTCTAACCTGTGTGTCTCAGATCAAGCTACCCATTCCCACCATGCCTCCATCAGAATCCCTGTTAAGGACAGACTCATTGTCCAGCACAGAGCCAGTCCTGTCTGATGGATCTGTGGGATCCGCACCATCCTTGGGCTTGAGTCCTGGACCCAGCACTGCTATGGATATCAGCAGGAATGAGCTGAACCAGATACAAGACAAGATAGTGGATGAACAGGAGAAAACTGAGGAGGTAAAGAAAAGTTTCACAAAAATAGTTGCAATACTGGTCAGTCCTCTGTGTACAGTTTGAACCAGTCTGCCAGACTGGAGTGTTACAGCCTGGTTTCAGGATCTTCAGGTTGAGGCTGTTGCTGTTGTCTCCATATTCACTGCCATTGAGTTAATATCTACTGTACTGACAGTGATAGCTGGCATGTGACTGTTCAGTTGTATCTTTGTTGTGAATAAACAAACCTATTCGAAGTATGATTTTTGTAACCATTCCTATGCTAAGTATCAAAGAATTTAAGTATCTAAGTATTGGAATCACATAAGCTTTTGGATGGTCAGTAGTAGAATTTAATGCAGTTTTTAATGTGAAGATTTGAGTGGACTGGCACTGTGCGACGTGTGACCCAAGCTGAGAGTTTTCTCATCTCTGCTGTCAAATGATACACAGCAGCTTGAGGGGGAGTGTTTTTTTCACTGGGGAAACGCAAAATCACAGATTTCTTGGAAAGAAAATGAACAATTGTTTGACTGCAAAATGTTAAAATATAATAGTTTAAGCAGTGGCTTTTTATTATTTAATCAAAATGGATACCTTTTGGAAGAGCAGAGGCTTCAACCTGATATTAAGGTGAGTTCAGAATAACCACAACCAATGTTAATGACAAGACTCCTGTCAATCTCTCCTTGTAATCATATAGTAACATATAGGTTGTTTACATCTTACTTTTTGTTGATGTATGTCTCTTGGACAAGGAGCTATAGATACAAAAGGCTGCAGAGGACCTTTAACTCTGTATTTCACATTAGGGAGTCAGTGTGTTTGCTGTGGAGTGATGTAGTGGGTTTCTAAATCCAGTCAGTCAGTAAGTAAAAGCAGTTCAGTCAGTAAGTATTTGAAGACATAATCTCATTGGGAAGGCTCTGTGTTCCTGCACATTGGGTTTGACATTAACCAGGGTCTGAATGGAAAATGCTGACTCAGCAGTAAGGATATTGGATACTGTTCTTTACATTTGTAGGACTCAGCCCTGTACAAAACATTGCAGTGTTATTTTAGAACAATGGTAATCAGACTTTTCAAGGGCCAAACGCTGAAATGTTCTTGATTGACCAAGTCAGACCAACACTTCCTTTCTAGCATTTAGTACTTGAAGGTAAAATGCAGTACAGATACAGCAGAACATTATCAGGTATAACAAAATATCACTGACCGTTCACTTGTCATGTAGTTATTTTTAGCTAGTTAAATGTAAAAGAGAACACTGAAAATAGTAGGACAACACATATTAATGATGATATTTTGTAGATGGCATTGCATGTACGGTCGTCATCTTAAACATAATGGAGCTGGATAATCATGTTGTCTTCATCTTCAGAAGAATCACCATAAAATTATTGTTCATGAAACAAAAGTGAAAATAAGTTTTATCTAAACTTTGCATTGTGGATATTTTGAAAGTGGTTTTCTCTGACATTAACGCAGATGGCGTGGAAGAAAGAAATCGATGATCCGCTGAATCCCGAAGCCTGGGCTGCTATGCAGAAACTCTCCAGTTCAGTAAGTTGTTTCAGACCTGATACAAAAATGAGAAAAGCCAGGAGCTTCATATATTATTCATTCCTCATCTATTCAAACTCAAGCTTCTGGTAGTGAGAGCAGTACATTCTTTACTGTCTTCACACCTCATTTATCTATAGGCATTGAAGCCAATATCTGATAGCAGAAAAAGGTATCATTTGTTCACAGGTACAGTATTTGTTCAAAAAACGTGAGGGCATGCTGCCGGCTTGTGCGCAACAAAAACACGATATTAAAATTTTCAGTCATGTTTTGTGATCTGAGGTTTGGAGAGAAGGAGGTTATAGTTGACTGACAGCCAGCTCTTTCTGACTGACAAAAGAGAGAGGAAAGCAGTGGCTGTTACCAGGGCAGCTGTTGCCACGGTTACTACATATTTCAGTGCAGGACACTTGCTGCCACCTGCTGTCTGTTCATCTGTATTACCTACAGCCTGGCATCCAGGGCTGTCCTTACTGAACTGCTTAGAGAGATATTTGAGTTGATTAAAAGTAAAATTTCTTCAATTAGACTTTTTTCTCACAATCTTAATATTTAAAATGTAAAAAATGTTCATTGTGTTTAATGCATCTTTACTGTGTACTTCACTGGTATCCCAGCAGCAGAATGTCTTTCTCCTGTTGTGGTCATGTTTTTGTGTTTTCCTATTAGTTCAAACCTTTTTATACATTTACATATCACATATCAAAATGTTTGAATTCCATAAGTAAATTGCTATTGGACATTGGACAAACTGAAAGATTTGATGTTAACAAATGGGAAATCGTTTTTAGCATAAGACATTAATCTTATTAATTAATGATGAAAACAACTGTTGCTTGCAGCCATAAAATTGCTGTGTCTGATTAATCTTTAATATGCTAGTAGGGTCATATGTCACAAATTGTCTGCCAAGATACTGGGACATATTTCTAAAAGGAAGTACACAGCTGGAACTAAATCACACTACAGGCAGAAGTGTTTAAAGGTCCACAAGTCAATATTTTAACATGAATCATGGGTCAAATGACTGTGTAAAACAAAATTACGGCAGATAATTATCAAGAACTGTGCAATTTCCCTCAGCTCTGTGAAGCGTTTTAGCAATTTGCTGCTCTTTGTTTTGATTTTACCATCTGCAACCGTCACTGTCTTGATTCAGTTTCTCATCAACCTGCACAGGGGTGGATTTACAGAGAGGCAAGAGGGGGGCAGCTGTACCCACATTGTGAGATTTGTCCTCCATATGCCCCCCCTCCCGTTTCCAACCAGTCTCACCCCAGTTGTTCAGGTCTTGAAACTGTATTTGGACAATAAAATTATAAATCTGTGTTCTTACCCCCCCCCCCATTTTAAAAGCTTGTAACATCTTCTGTTCTTTGTTAAATTAAAATCTCTGCATATTGTTTTGTGCTGTTGTGGTGCAACAACAAACTTTCACAGCAGTGTTCATTCACAGGGAGTCATTCATTCCCCTGTCCCCCAGCTCCCCTGCCAAAAGTTAGCAGGTGAATTGAGCAGTGTGCAGAGCAGTTACAACATAAAGCACACATCAGTGATAAGATTCTGCTCTTTTGCAGGCTGATGAGAAGGCTTTCGACTTCAAGCCTGGCTTCATGGCCTCTTTTTTGGACTTTCTGAAGACAGGCAAGAAACAATCAGACCTTGAAACAGGACATGATGTATACGAGCAGGAGCCCCTAAACCCCTGCTCCTCTCTTAAGGGAGGAATCCAGCCCTTATCCCCGCCTCCTCCATCCCTGCCACCAACTCCTCCACAGCAGCCTGCGGGAACATTCAGCGAGGAAGGGCAAGGTGATGGGGCGGATCTGGCTCTCAGCAGCTGCCCGAGTCCCTGTAAGCCTCTGGATGAGGAGCTGAAAAGAAACCTGGAGACACTGCCCTCCTTCTCCTCTGACGAGGAGGACTCGGTGAGTAAGAACCAGGACCTGCAGAAGAGCATCTCATCTGCCATCTCGGCCCTCTACGACACCCCACACTCTCTGGCTGCTGCAATGGCATCTGCCATGGTCAAGGCCCCACCCACTCTGTCGCCACCTACCCCACAGGAGCCGCCGCTCAGCCCCCCACTCCCTGCCATGCCCCCCCTCATCCCCAGTATGGAGAATGGAAAAGAGGACGCACTCACATTTACTGAGCATCACACACAGGACGAGGAAGAAGAAAACTTTGTCTCGCCACAGTCAAACAGAGAAAAAGCAGAGGAGAGGGAGGCGGTGCAAGGAGGAGAGGAGGAGGAGGAGGAAGGAGGGGAGACTGAAGACAATGGAGAAATAATCAGAGATCCACAGAATCTGCAGCAGGGAGCCCTGGAAGATCTGGAGGGAGAGGAAGAAGAGAGAGTATGTGAAATACAGAATTTGGAGGTTCCCAAAGTTGAAGGTAATGTGCAGAATGTCCCTGTCTGTCTACCACCTGTCTCTCTCTCTCTTCTCTCCTCTTAACACTGAAATCGTGTCCTTAGATTTAATCACTAGCTTTTGCAGCTTCATCAGCAAATGAAATTGCTCAGTTGTTGTGGAGTTTGTTCACCTGCCATAATGTGACAGGTGACAACGGAGCTCCATGAGTTTTTTCCTCCTCTGACTCACCTTCATCTCAGTGCTGTTCACATCCCACACATTGCTCGTCAGTAGACCTATTTCTCATGCTGATCACAAGTGGATCTCTTCTCAAGGCTTTGTGGTATAGCAGACCGCTTCAAATGTAAGGCGGAATTGAAAGCTTCTTACTCTGATGTACATTTTGGTCACTGATACAAGGTTATATATGTAATTATGCATTCAAGTTAAAAAAGGGCAAATACATGTTATACTTAGATTCTATTTAAGGCCCCTCATTTCAATCTGTTCTGATTGGTCATCTTGTGGAAGTCCTCCTGTGGGCCGAACAAAGCACAGTTAGCACAGCACCATCCTTAAGCAACAACCTAGCACCAGGTTGTAGAAACAACGTTCCATGAAGTGCTGAGAACAGATAAAAGGATTGTGTTGCTGGCCTATAACTGTGTCTCTGGGAAGAGACAAATCAAAGCTGAAAGTCTTGACTTTGCTCATATCTTGAGTGTTTTACTTCAAATTCAGTGTGGTGGTGTACTCAGGCCAGATACCAACAAATCTTTTTATGATTGTTATTAATATGGATTATTTGTTATTTTTTAAATTAACTATATGTAATTAAATGTTCACCTAACCCTAACCCCCAGATACCTCTATATTATGCTACACTGGCAAAGCCTCTTGCCACTCCATTTCCACCTCCATAAAAAATCTTCTAGATTTGCTGCTGTGTAACTGTTTTAATTGTGAACTGTAGATATGAACAGCAGTACAGGGAAAAAAACATTTCAAAGTCATTTTACACTGAAAATAACTTTCTCCTCTCCTACCCATACCCTGTTTTTCAGATTCTCCATCAGGACCTGTGCTTGCTCCTGCACTTCCATCCCCATCACTCTCCATCTCCCCTTCACCACCCACCTACTCCTCACCCTCGCCTCTCCCTCCCCCGTGTCTCACCGTGCCCTCCCCATTGCCCATCCAGCAGGATGAGGAAGAGGTGAATGCCACTTATCCTCCCTCAGAGCACCAGCGGCAGCAGCAGCCCTCCTACCAACCACCTGCAGCTGCAGGCACCTCCCCACCCCCATCCACCTCCCCTCCGGCCGTCCAATCCTCACCCATCTCCAGCCCTCCCCTGGGCCAGTCAATCCCCCCTCCATCCACCACACCACCTCCATCATCCTCTGATCAAGACCAAGAACCTGAAGCTGGGCAGCCTTCCCCCTCTTCACCCTCATCTTCCTCACCCTCTTCATCTTCCTCTCCACCACCATCACCTCCTACCCCAGAGGAGGCCCCAGCATCTCAGCGTCTTACCTCACTCCACCTGGCAAAGAAACAGGCTGATGCTGCCATCGCTGGGGAGAGTGAAGAGGAGGACAGTGAGAGTGGGGGTGAGGGAATCTTCCGCGAACGGGACGAGTTTGTGGTTCGGACTGAGGACATTGGGACTCTTAAGGTGAGTCCCCCCCACCACCACCTCTACCAGGAAGTATGTAAAGTGAATAAATAACTTACTACTAATGAAAGACATTGTGTTTGTGTGTGTCACCAGATGGCCTTACAGACAGGCCGGGAGCCCCCACCCATCTGGAGGGTGCAGAAAGCCTTGCTTCAGAAATTCAGCCCAGAGATCAAAGATGGTCAAAGGCAGTTCTGTGCTACCAGTAATGTAAGTTTTTCAGCAGACAGATATTGTCTCAAGACTCCCACAGGTTCCATACTAAATTAGACTGTGCAGAAAACTTCAGGTGCATAGCTCACACTTGGTATGGTATAAATTAAATGTTATAAGCTTCAGAGATGTATATTAGATGTGTTCCATGGCCTAATGGTTAAGGTGTTTGCATGTGTACAACCATAATGTCCCTGCTCTCATAGCACTGCCCCAAATGGCAAAAAGCAGCAGCACCACAGGCTAGTTCTTGGCTTGTAACAATTCAACAAATGCATGGCTCAGTTCATATGGATGACCTACTCTCTTTACTATGTACTCTAAACACCTCACCTGAGCTGAAGCTGACAGACGGCTCTACTGTGCCTTCTATATAGATACAGAGTGAACATGTGATTTTGATCGAACATATTCCACATGTTTAAATCTCACTCATCTCTTAATATGTTTTCTCATCCACAGTAAAATGATACTTTTTTTGTAACACTTAATGATCACTTAGATCTGCAAACGAGAGGAGACTAAAAATTCCTTCTTCACAGGGTCTCCGATCCCAATCGAGTCTATTCTCCTTTCTTGTCCCTGGCTGGTGGAATGACTTGCCCTGCTCCATTCGACTAGCTGAGACTATCACCACATTTAAGAAACATTTAAAAACTCACTTGTTTAAAAAGTATTTCAAATGAGTCTAACACACAAACACACACCCATTCACTAAAACTGTCTAGCACATACAATTCCTAGCATGTTCTTTATCTTGACAAGTTAGGTCTTATCAGGGCTCTTAGTTTGTAGTAACTCATAATTTACAGAACCTGAATGGTAATTGATGGTGTCTTCTCCTTGTAAGTCGCTTTGGATAAAAGTGTCTGCTAAGTAAAGTAAAGTAAAGTAAAGTAATGTCTCTTCCCTCAGTATCTGGGCTACTTTGGTGATGCCAAAATGCGCTACCAGCGCCTGTATGTGAAGTTCTTGGAGAATGTCAACAAAAAAGATTACGTCAGAGTGTGCTCCAGGAAACCATGGCACAGAGCCGGCCTGACTCTGAGGTAAGTCTTCCAGTTATCAAACAACTGTCTGGCTTCTCACACCGTCAGACACAGAGCAGAATTCACTCAGTGTCTTTCTCATTCAACTTACATCTGACAGGCGCCAATCACTACCCAAACACCTGCCCGCCATTCACAACCAAACCCCACCTCGAGTGGAGAGGGACGACAGAGACAAGGAGAGACAGAAAGAAAGAGAGCTGAAGGAACAGAGAGAACGAGAAAAAGAGCAAAGAGAGAGGGAGCACAGGGAGAAAGTGGAAAAGGAAAATAAGTGGAGAGAGAGGAGAGAGAAAGAGGAGAGAGAGCAAAAGGAGAAACAGGAGAGGGAGCAGAGAGAGAAGGCACAAAAAGAAAAAGAGGACAGAGAGAGCGAGTGCAGAGAAAAGGAGAAAGAAATGGAGTGGGAGAAAGAGAGAGAGAATGAAAAAAGGGAGATGGAGCAAAAAGAGAGGGAGAAAAGAGAGACAGAGCATAAAGACAGGGACAGAAGGGAGTATGAGCAAAGAGAGAGGGAGCGGGAGCTAAAAGAGAGAGATAGAAGAAACAGGGAGCAGAGAGAGAAGGAGAAACAGGATCGGGAGAGGAAAGAGAGGGAGAGACAGGAAAGAGAAAGGAAAGAAAGAGAGAGACAGGAGAGGGAAAGAAAAGAAAGAGAGAGACAGGAGAGGGAAAGAAAAGAAAGAGAGAGGCAGGAGAGAGAAAGGAAAGAAAGAGAGGGACAAGAAAGACAAAGGAAAGAGAGGGAGAGACAGGAGAGAGAGCAGAAAGAAAGGGAAAAACAGAAAAGAGAGCAGAAAGAAAAGGAAAAAAAGGAGAGGGAGCAAAGTGAGAGGCAGGAGAGAGATCAAAAAGAAAGGGAGAAACAAGAGCGGGAGATGAGAGATAAAGAGAGAGAGAAGAGAGAAAGGGAGCGGAGAGAGAGGCAGAGAGAACAGAAAGACAGGGAACAGAAGGAGAGCGAAAAGGAGAGAGAGAAAAGAGAGAAAGAGGAGCGAGAGAGGAGAGAGGCCTCACTGGCGTTTGCGAGACTGAAGGAGGAGAAAAGAGAAGGGGAGAAGAAGATGGAGCGTCAGTCCAGAGCCAAGACGTCAAAGGACAAGACCGAGCCTCCACCCAAGAAGAGGAAGAAGTGGCTGAAGGAGGTGCCGTCCTCTTCTGAGTCTGACTCCTCCCCACCCAGTGATGATGAAGGTCAGCTCTTCTGTGAGTGTGTGTGTGTGTGTGTGTGTTTGATACACATGCATTTACTTACAAAATCAGTCCAGGCCCTCAGTGCATCTTCTCCGTGTTTCAGGGCCCTTGTGGGGAGCAGTGAACAGCCGAGCCATGAGGGAGATGTTCAGGAGCTATGTGGAGATGCTGGTCAGCACAGCGCTCGACCCTGACATGATCCAAGCCCTGGAGGACACTGATGGTGAGCAGTTCACCTTTTTCTAACGTGACACGAAAACTCAAATCTGTGATTTCTTAATTGGCTTAAACATTTATTTATCTGACAAAAGTACAAAGAAAAGATGTTTAGTGTTAACAGATCTCTACAAAGTAAAATACATTTATTAAAATAATAAAATTATAATAGGTTTGATTAAGTATTCACCCAATTAAACCAGTTGGTTTAAGAGGTCAGAGAGTTACTTAAATGGAGATCACCTCAGTGCAGTGAATGTATTTCAAGGACTGTAAAATAAATACTATATGTTGAAAATCCAGCAAATCAGTATCCTAGTCCGAAACTCCACCATTAGGAGACAACAAAACGCTAAGCAACTCTGCAAAAAACTCACTGAAAAGCAACAGTTAAATTTATCATTAGGAAATGGGAGGAAAGTGGCACATGTGTAAATATCTCTACAGTGAGATGTCCTCAGAAACGGAGCCATCTAATTGCATGATAAGTGTAGTGTGGAGTTCTTTGGCAAATATTCCATCAGTTCGTTTTTACCATGAATATGATCTGAGCACGAGGAGATAATGAGCAAGGTTACCTGGGCATGTGATTTTCACACTCATGACAGCCCACTGACTAGATTTGAAATGGCTACATTTGTCCTGCAGTAACAGCCTTAACAAGAGCTGTGGAGTGGAACATTTTGGAAAGAGACTCAGTGGTTAGTGATCACTCTGCTGTTTTTAGTATCAAGAAAGATGAGAAGATGATGAAAGATTTGACAGCAGGACAGATTTGAGGAAGACACAGCAGCAGCTCTAGGAAACGTCAGAAGTGCTGGATGACTCTGAAGTGTTACAGCCTTAGGGTACGCTAACTGGGTATCCCCCAAAATCACCTTATTGTTCCGTGGTGGGGCAAGGACTGTGATAAGGCAGTGAGAAAGCAAAATCATTTGCAGGTCTGTCATTATAACAGGCCGTGACAGTGATCAAACTGTGAGATCTGAATGTAAATGAATGTTGTACTAACTCCTCAGATGAGTTGTACCTCCCACCCATGAGGAAAATTGATAGCCTGCTCAGTGAACAGAAGAAGAGGCTGCTGCGGAGAGTCAGTATGAGTGCTCAGCACCAGGTAAACCCACACACCCTCCTTCAAATCACTGTTACAAATGACTGAAGATTCTTTGCAAAAATCCTTTTGTGAGTTTAAACTGTACCCAAGCTGCATTGTATGTTTTTGACTTCATTCTGCTTTCCCTCTCTCCAGGAAGCTTTACATATATTCCCCAAAATGGCGGCAGACCCTCTGGAATCTGGAGCTGTCAAAGTTCATCTCGGTGGAGAGGGTTACAATCGCAAAACTCTCAACCGGGTCAAGAGGAGTATTCCCAAGCAGCAGGTCAGAATGACCATGGCTGTAACATCACACTTTCTGTTTGCCTTGACAGAGTCACTAACAGCAGCGTTTGACTTAGGGCTCTACTTTCCTGAATAGGATGTAGATGCAAACAAAAATGTCAAAACTGGTGAAGGCTCATATGGTGTGTTCAGCAAATGCAATTTTGGTGATGATATGCACCTGCGTATACAAGGTGCAGCCAGATCTTATATCCACAGGTTACAGTTGTTCAAATACAGTGGAATCTTGGATTGTGAGCATAATTCAATCCGCAAACGTCCTCTTAATCCAAAACACTTGTATATCAAAGCAAATTTCCCCATAAGAAATAATGGAAACTCAGATGACTCGTTTCACAACCCAAAAATATTTGTATAAAAATGATTAATACAAAATATAAAGTAAAACCAGTCAAACCAACATTCACTTTCTGGACTGAAACGCTCCAGCCAGCGCCGTTTCACTGCTTCTCTTATTAATGAAACCTGTTTCTGTACATTTGCGCAAATGTAAATATGCAGACATCCCTCATGCAGCACATGAGGGCAACATACAATATAATTTACTATTCTGACCAATCCTGATTAATCATGAATAATTAATGATGTTACCGATGTTGCGACACCTGCAGAAATGCGCACAGAAGTTCTCACCGTGGAGATGTTTCATATGGATGCTTTTACTGAGCGACGTCTACAAACTCACAGGAAATACTTCTACACATAGCTGGAAGCTACAAACTAAACTTTAGTGACTTATTAATGTTAATTAATGTTCTGAAACAACTCAGATTACGCTGGAATGAGGAGACAATATTGGTGAGTCTCATTCATCTATTACGCTGCAGAAAGAAGTTGTGATCACATGAGGCTCGGCAGACAAAGCGTATACATACTGCTCGTATTGTAAGACCTCGTTCATTCATTCGTTAAAATGTATTAAAATTTCTTGCTCGTCTTGCAAAACACTCATAGACCAAGTTACTCGCAATCCAAGGTTCCACTGTGGTTGTTGTAGTTTAATGCAAAGTATTACCAGTGTGCATCCTGACTGCATCCTGTGTCCCGAGCTTCATCCTTCACTGTCCAGCAACAGCTCTGAGCCTATACTCATTTATGGTTCACGTCAGGTCTGGTGTTAAAGATCTGAGTCAGGCTGATTTAGAGATACAGTAAATACAGGTAACAGGTTGGTGGCTAAAAAGAAAAGTTTCATGTACAACATGCACACATCAGCCACAACATTATTACCACCTGGTAGTTTTAACATTGCTGCATGTGGTACTGCATACGACAGACTGGTCAGAGTACCGATGCCGATCACTGTCTACCACAATTTGAAGGTGTTCATCTGGTTTGAAACATCCAACATGCAGGAAATACCCCCAGCTGGGCTTACTTAGCATGCTCCAATTTTGAAACGGATCTTATCACAAGTCCTTACAGTAGCCGCTAAACATGTCATTGTAAAACTGCACTCCAATGTTTGGATGAGAGTTATAGAATATTTCAACAGTACCACTAAACTAAATTGAGCCAGTATCTTTCAAAGTTGTAAAGTTTCAAAGTATTTAGGACAAATTTCACTTGTTTTGCTCCCCTGAAAGTAGTGCCTTGTGAGCTGTGACGTAGAAAAATCTGACGTGTGTAGGTTTGTTACTGTAACTCTGGCTTTTTCCTTCATAAGTTGAAAACGAATTTAACTTGGAAGCAAATTAGTACTTTGTAGATTCAATAAACACCAGTTTGTGGAGTACTTTGAAGTTTGTGGCTTGTTGTTGTAGGAAGTTGATTTAATCACATAGAACAACAATATTGACTTTCTGCCTCACCCTGGGTCTGAGGCTACACTCCTGTGGATGATGATGGGGTTTTAATCTTTGTCAGTCTCAAGGAGTATTTTGATGCATAAAACAGGTTTTAGATTCTACAGAGGTCTGTGTGTTGTTGGAACCAACTTTAAACCATAAAACCTTTTCTGTAATGCACTGTGATGTCATGTTTCGTCAAGTCATGTGCTAATTGGTCTATCAGACAGAAGATTCCCCTTTATAATGAAGCATTGTTGCATCCTGTTGTTAACATAGAAACTGTGAGCAGTGTTTGCTATTACATTTGTGAGATCACAGTGTCTTTGGGTTTTTTTTCCCCCGCTGATTCACCTAAGCTCTTTGCCCTGTGTCAGCACATTAGGTAGGGTTGACTCAACTCCTGACACGATCAGTTTGGTGTGGCGCTATTTTCATTATCATTGGCTTTTTGTGTTGTCTGTCAAAACATGATGGAATGAGTTACTATTGAAGTCACCCAGCCCTAGGTCAGTCTCTGAGGCAACCACAGCAGCAACTCCATCATCTTTTAAATGGTGAAACTGAGAGATCCTTTAGAGATCTTCTGGACTTGGTAGAGTGACTGTGACCCAGCATCAAATAAAGAACTGTGTCTTTGTTTTCAGCAACATTTGGCTTCACAATAGGGTGTGAAATCAAGACCAAAACTATAACAGACGCATACACAGTCTCGTGTCGCAGGTATTTTCCAGAAGTAGGAATTGCAACAAAAAAGGTGTGTCAAAAAGAAAGAGTTTGGGTCCCCAGCCAACCTGCAGCAACATTGTTGCTGACATCCCATTTATCTTGTGGTGAAGTCTCCTGCACGTTAAAAACAGCTCCCTGACTCCCGCAAATTCCAAACAGAATCTGATCAGAATCAGAAATCTGATCTTTCTTGCTGTCATATGCCTTTCCACGTCTGCTTTACATTAGTCAGCAGCTGCTCCGGTGTGCTGCGTTCAGGGACAGTACAGAGTTTAGGTAGGTCAGAAACAGAACAACATAAACGGAGCAAAACCTAGGTATGAACCAAATTGTGGATTTGGATAATCATTCCGCCCCTACAACACAGCAACATTCAGGATGTGTGCGTGTTACCTTGTTACTGAGCCGACACGGAATCATTGTTGTCATGTGGGACTGGAGGTGATTAACTTTATGTTTATATTAGTAGAGAATGGTGAAGAAATGCTGTATCCGTGTCAAAACATTTTTTTTCCACTGCTGAAGTTAATGATCCTGAAGTCTGCTTCGCTGTCTGCAGTGGAAATTTACCACTGTTGTCACTGTAGTCGTCTGTGAAAGCCCCCCAAACCCTTCCAGAGCTTGACAGATTCAAAAGGCACAATCACTCTTAGACAGCATTAGCTGATATTGATTATTAAGTTTACAGAAACTTTACAATGTTTTTTGTTGCTCATTATTATTTAGGATAATTTCTCTAGTGTTTCTTTGAGTACCAGTCATGCTCTTTTCAAACAAGGAGGAAAAAACACCATGACCTTCTCTCTCTCACCGTTTCAGGATCTGAAGCTTTCAATTGAAACTTGTCGGATCTACAGTCTGTATCATTCTCTTCACCACTACAAGTATCACACCTTCCTGCATTGCAAGAAGGAGGTAAGGCATTAAAGCTCACTATATCACTATATTTAGCATGACTGGACTCCCTCTCAATTAAAAAGTGTTGTTGGCATGGGTGGGGGCCAGGAGTGGCACAGGCCACGACCACAACCTCATTGGTGTGCCCCCACCCCAGTGTCAGAAGAAGTGAGGTATAATATCAATGTAAATCTCGGGTGTATCCATATAATTTGTAGCAGTTCCAATGTAGTAATCAAATAAATGACATATCACTGTACCTGACATGTAGTGAGGCCCTGGCCCAACATTAATTACTTTTAATTTGTGTTGTAGTTGGAGAGAGATAATCAGGGGAAATTTCAGCTTTCAAATTTCTAAAGGTTTACTTCCTAATTTAAAATTCTGGCAAATTCTAAACAGTAATGAGAGTAGTGGTGACAATAGCATTAGCAGTGGTGGTAGTTCAAAAACCTGCACATTACTGTTCACACTCTACCTGTGATGATTAAGACACCACATAATCTGATTCAGTTCTGGTCAGGTGTTGTACAGCATACTAAACACTGAAAGAACCAGTGACAGCCTATCAGTGCTTCAGTTAATGCATTAATTGTAATAACAATATGACTGCGGTTTGTCTCAGAGTCACTGAGATCTGTTCAGGCAAATTATTCCAAAACACTGAAAGCTACAGATAATCCAAAGAACAGTATCCACAGAATTCAGAGCTCTGCAATGACACACCCATAAATAGATTTTAAAAGCATTTTGATATCTGGCCAGGGGAACAGGATAGTTATTTAACAGCTATAGTTAGTAGGAAGTTTTCAGATCAAAATGTTACATGACTTTCTAAAATATGATGTATCAAAGATGGGAACTGTGGAGGAGAGAGATTATGACATGCAGCAAAGGTCCCCAGCCTGAATCGAACTGGGGATGTTGCAGTTATGTGGCATTTGCTGCCTGGAATTTGTGACCATTTACTGTACATACTACAAAAATAATCCTAATGAAGAAGAAATGTGATGTACGAAATAATACCTGGAGAGGGTTGACACCTAAAATTATTGCCCTTTTAGCCATTTACACACATGAAAATATTGTCCTGCCATGTTGCATCAGTCAGTCTCCTTGTTTAGTTTTCTTCAGGTTTGTGTTCCATTCACTGTGTCTAAATGACTCGTTTTCCGACCAGACGGACAGTATCGAGCAGGCAGCGGAGGACCCCGGCCAGGAGGAGGTGGTCCAGCAGTGCATGGCTAACCAGGGCTGGCTGGAAAGCCTGTTTAACTCTTTCATGGAACTGCTAAGCCTCAGTGCCAAGGCCTGAAGGAGGACCACAGCCCCAGCCATCAATGTGACAACATCCACCTATAGTACAGTATTAAAAAGATGGAGGCATCCAGACATTGTTAAATAAAAGAATCACATTCGTCAAAGTGTGCGGATGCTGGTAGTGCCATGGTTCCAGTGGGAACAGCCACCGTTAGTGTGTTTGAGAGGTTTCACTTTTAAAGTATTTGTTTTATTATTGAATCCATTTCAAAGTACCTCTTGATTTCAAGAAACATATAGACAGATGGAGGATTGTGAACTATATGAATGTGAAGGGACCATAAGGTCATGTGATCAGCACTACAGAGGAGATTCTTGTCAAGAACTGAATATTTACACAGACACACACACACACACACACACACAGGCTGTCTATAAGTATGTATTGATAACAATGGTTTGTATAATTTATACAAGGACACTTTTAAAAATGACCATCCTAAGATGGGATCATTTGCTCTTATTATTTTTGAAAAATGTTTTAAAGGGGTTTACATAAAATGGCCCACCTGCAATGTTTTTGCTCCTTGCTTGCTTCTTGCTGAGACAGAGATGAGTTTCAAAACGACTATGTGATAGTCTCGTGTTTCTACCTGTCTCAGTGAGAAATTAGCCAAGACGGAGGGGAAATGTATTTAAGCTATGCTGTGTTCTGTTTGCTCTTCAAAAGACAATGAGAGAGAAGATTTAATGCCTGTAAAGACGAAGAATGAAAAAATAAAGCACGACTTTCTAAAAGAAAGTGTGAGGTAAAATGATCCAAAAGCATAAATGTCAGTGTTTAATGTGAGTCATTTTATCTGTTAGTTGTTGAGTGATATTTTCCTTTATTTACCCTCTCTGAGGATATTCTTGCAGAGCTATTCTGTTGTTTTGATGTGTAAATATTGTACAGCTACTTCATTCTCTAGTTCCCAGTTGCGCTTCTGTACATGAAATTCCTGTATTTGACATAATGAAATAAAACTGTTCAAATGACAAATGTGATGATGAATAAACAAGCTTGTGCTAAAGTCATATCGCTAAAGTATGAGAATGCATAAAAAAACTGAAATTCAGCTGGTACAAAGGAACAGCACCAAAGACTCACAGGCTTCACATATTGTGGCAATTTCCTGGTTTCTGCATAAATTGGTGACAAAATATCTGTTTTTAACCAAACTCACAAATATCAACAAACACTATTTCTAAGCTGATAAAATACAGTCACAATTTGTCATGTTTTTATTAAACCTGCCCATTAAACATATGAAGTGATAATAAAGTAAGTGAAACAATGGTTTAATAACTAGTTGGACCACCTAATGGCAGTAACTTCAGACAAACACTTCCTGTAGCTGTGGATTATATCTACACAACATCCACGAGGAACTTTGGACCATTCTTCTTCACAGAACTGTTTCAGCTCAGACAGATTCTGAGGATGTCTGGTGTAAATGGCCCTTTTCATGTCATTCCGCAGCATCTTTGTTGGGTTGAGGTCTGGAATCTGACCAGGCTACTCTAAAAGGTGGCCTTTATGTCTCTGAAGTCATTCTGGAGTAGATTGACTTTGTTATGTTGTTGTTATGATGTTTAAAGTCATTGTCCTGTTTCATCACCCAACTTTCTCAGAGACATTATTCTTTTCAATAACTTGATAAACTTGGGAATTAATTCTCCCCTGCTGTACATTTCAATTACCGACAATACATTGTTCCTCATTCATCTGTAACAATTTAATCAGCCAATCAACCATCTAAAGCTTCAAAGACGATATTTTACAAAAGAGCTACCATTTTCTACTCACTCAGCGTTAAACTTGAAGGTTTTGAAACTATCTATTCATTTCCAGTAATTCAAGAAAAGAACTGTGGACTTTGAATGACTGGAACCAAGTCTTGTGGTGTGATGAGTCCAAGTTGAAGTTGTTTGGATCCAAGTGTAGAACATACAGTACAGAGGTCAGACTCTGAGCTCATGAAAAGATGATAGATCTCTGCCTAACAACATCAGTGAAGCATGGAGGTGGAAATGTGATGATATGGGGATGCTTTGGCAGTGGGAGCGTGGGTAATCTGCACTGTGTGCAAACCATCCTTACTCGGCATCTATACTGAAGAGACATGTCATTCCCTCTGGACGTCAACAAACATTAATTTTCTCAACTCACAAACTGAGCCTTTGGTTTGTTACTAGCAAATAAAAACTGCCAATATTGAAGCCACACACCAGAGAAGTCATTTCAAGTGTGTCATAAAATGACTTACAGTTATTCATAAAAAATAAAGACAAAGATCGGCGTCACTACAGCGACTTGTGGAGCTGATTTGGACACTCTGATCTCTGTTGCCTGCTTTTCGTTTACTCTCTTCTCTTTCCACTCACCCCAACCGGTCGAGGCAGATGACCGCCCAACCTGAGCCTGGTTCTGCTGGAGGTTTCTTCTGTTAAAGGGAGTTTTTCCTCTCCACTGTTGCCTAGTGCTTGCTCAAGTGGAACTGTTGGGTTTTTACATAATTCTATATGTAGTTATATTCTGTAAGGCCTTAAACCTTACACTGTAAAGTGCCTTGACATGACTTAAGTTGTGATTTGGTGCAATATAAAGAAACTACATTGAATTAAACAGACGCTCCACAGCTGCTTCATTCATAATGCATTTGAAGAGTTACTAAAATTGTCAGAAAAATGCAGTGGAGTACAACAATAACAAAAACACTATATTTATATTTATAGCAAAAGTCATATAAAATAGAAAAACAAGTATAAGTACCTCAAAATTGTACATCATGACAGTACTTAGTTACTTTCCACCTCTCTAGGGAAAGGTCAAAGAGTTTCTTACAATCCAAAAGTGTGATTAAGCCTGCTGTTGACTCCAGTCAAAATGGAAAAATGAAAAAGATTTTTATGTTCATGTAAAATATGAACAAAATTCAAGCCTGGTGTCAAACTCGAACACTGTCTCTGATCACAGGTAAACACAGAGTCCTGCTGTGTACTGTTCACAGCCAGGCAGCCTGTTTCCTAAGAGCCACACTAAATTAAATATAATATGTTGCGAGCACCTGCTGCAGTGTGGGCTAAAGCACCAGCCACCAAGTGGTTGTTCCCCTAAATGCACCTCTGTACAGGAGGAGAATACAGTGTGCTCTCTAGTGAAATGTGGTGGATCTAAATGCAGTGAGACATGATGCACAGGGATAAGAAAATGACAGCATGTGACCAGCAGTACATGGAGAACTTGGACTGAACATGTAATGAGCAGAGCAGCATCAGAGCAGTTTAGATCTGAGTGAAGCAAAGAACAAAACGTAGCTTCAAAGAGAGGGACTTATGTGTTAACTAACTGAGCATGCGAAGCACTGTACAAGGCATTAAGGACACATATCACTATGTGCCAGATAAACCAGGGAGGAGATCAGCCAGTCCACTCAACATGTCTGTGAGCAGATCTGTGCAAGAGCAGCAACAGCTGCTGAAATTTAGAGCCACAGTTTTTTTTCTTCATTTATTAAATCCACAAGCTGCAGAGTCAGAACGACGAGAAAGAGATGTGACTCAGTTAGTACCTGAATTACGACAAGGATGCAGCTGAATGCTACATGGATGTATCTCTTGAATGTATCAC
>JAUBNQ010000027.1:1142656-1153286 GCA_032353495.1 Ctenopoma kingsleyae | reverse complement strand
TGAACTGCAATTCAGTTGTTATATACAGTAATCAAAAGTCTTACAAATCACTTCTAAAACTGAATGCTAAACAGTGAAAACAGGCTAAAATTTTATATATTTATTATTGCTGTTGTGGCGCAATCTAGAAAAATACATTTCTTTCTTTAGTTTCTACATATGTTGTGCATGTGAACATCAGGTGACGCCACAG
This sequence comes from Ctenopoma kingsleyae, assembly GCA_032353495.1. Taxonomy (NCBI): domain Eukaryota; kingdom Metazoa; phylum Chordata; class Actinopteri; order Anabantiformes; family Anabantidae; genus Ctenopoma; species Ctenopoma kingsleyae. The sequence continues at coordinate 1,153,093 of JAUBNQ010000027.1, read as the reverse complement.
TCTGTGTCTAGATTTAATTAGGGATTGACTCAGATTGCCAAATCCCGACTGACATAATCAGTTTAGACACCACAGCTGATCTGTGGATTATGTCCTTTGCAGCTGCATTTGCTGCAGTGTGCAAACAGACACTAACAAACAGAACCAAACAGAAGTTGATTCAATCCAAACATTTGCCTGAAAGAAACAGGAGTTGACATGACAGATGGAGAGCCAGGAAGAAACCCCAATTAGAAATGGTGCGGATGAGCACCAAACACAGAGGGCTTCATGCTCCCCTTTTGTGGAAAGCAATGGGGAGCAGGAAGAGGGAGGGGAGATAGACGAAGACATGGTGCTTGATGGAGGCATGGGAGATTGGAACGGGTTTATTTCTGGGGGAACGACACTGACTGAAGCAGAGGTGGTGGCTGAATGGAGACTGGGTGAACCAGTAACCCCGCAGCATGTCCTGTCACTGAACAATTATACTGAAGGTGAGTCAGCTTTGTACAGAACGAATGAACTGTTTGTCAGGACGCATGTATCATAGCTGGAAGTCATTGAACTCACAGCTCTGTCTTACTGAATGCTCAAATACACTCTGATTTGGTTTTAATGGAAAACAAACCCTTCAGTGCTGCAGCATGAAGGTCCTGGTTCTACTAGCTGGGCCCTTGCAATCCCATCTGAAAGGAAGGCTAATTAATTTTTAGTTGTACACTGAAGTGAGAGCTACAGTAGATATCATCCAAATAAGTAAGGTAACAAGTAAGGCATGCTGAGATGTAGTCTGAAAAGGGAGTTTTTTGGTTGAAATGCTCAGAAGTCGGTTCACAAATGAGAACCAAACCAGTTCTCTATTGGTCAAAAAGCCCCATCACACTTACAATGTCTGTTCAAGACATACAGCACCAAATTTAGATCTGCTATATTCCATTAATGAAAGTAAAAGTATCTCTGCAGTATATCTAGCATGTGTCCCGAAAATCAAAATGAAAATGTATTGTTTTTTGTATTGTTGTTTTATCCTTGTTAATGTAAACATGATGATAACTGGCACACGAGCATATTGAGGGAATTCAATGCTGAATGTGAAGGGATGAATTTTCTGCTGTTGTTGGTTGGTTGTATGGCAGAGTACCTGTGTTCACCAGAGGACAATATCTACAACGTAAACTTCTCTCGCTTCAAGATCAGGGACCTGAGCAGTGGAGCGGTCATTCTTGACATCAAAAAACACCGTCCAACAGGTACTGCTTCATGTCTTTGAAAGGAGAATGGAAAAACAAGATTCATATTCAAAAACCCTTATAGTAATCCCCAGAAGCTGCCTTCATCATTTCAAATCATTCTTTGTGGACCATAAAGATTCATGTGGGACTAAATGTGAATCACTAAATGTAAATCTACCTGATTGTCTGAGATAAAGGGCAGTTTTCTTATACTCTCTTGTACCTTTTAATTTATAATTCATATTCATGGAGCCATCACCAACCTTTTTTCAACACTTCTCTATTTTCTTACATGTTCTCTCTTTACCTTTCTACAGAAATTCAAGATGTCATTGAACTTGACATAAACAGATTTATCCAGTATCACTTCTCCCCTGCTTTCCTGGCCCTCAGGGAGATTGGAGCTACGTAAGTCACAGACACTTTACAGAAACTCCGAGTATAAGGAGCTGTCAAGACATCAGATGCTATGTTTGTTCAGTAACTTTATTCTGTAACCAACAGTCATTACTGACTTGCACCTACGTCTGTTGTGCTTTGTGGACATGCATACTGTACAGTTGGATCTGCTGTCAGTTTTATGTGTGTCAGTTTAATACAGGTGTTGTCACTTTGAGCTTGTCTCCACCTGTCTCTCAGCTTGGAGTTCACAGTAGGCAGCAAGGCACTGAGTCGCTTCCGTCTAATCGAGAGGCACTTTTTCAGAGACCTCCTGCTCAAAACCTTTGACTTTGAGATTGGCTTCTGTATCCCACACAGCAGGAACACATGTGAGCACATCTACTGCTTACCTGACCTGGAACCAGAGATAGGTATGATTAAATACTACTGTTACTACTTTAGGTTCTTTAACCATACTGCACAAACAGACACACATAGAGCATCTCCACATTAATGTGGGCTGAATATGAAATATGTCAAGAAAGATTGATAATAGAAACTATAGAAGTATTACTGGTGTAGGCAGGTGGGACCTAATGTTTCACCAAATACATCCACTAGAGGGTGCCAGAATTTTGACTTTTGAATGATATTTAGATATGGCAGAGGGATTTGATCTATGACTGTGATCTTTAGATGAGAACAATAATGTTGTTCTTCTGCTCATCTCGTGTCTCTTTTGTTCTGTTTAGTTGAGGAAATGATCGCCAATCCATTTGAGACCCGCTCAGACAGTTTTTACTTCGTTAACAACAAGCTGATTATGCATCACAAAGCGGAGTACTCCTTCACCCCACAAAGACAAACTGACACATGCAGAGACCAGAGTTCGTGATGCCTCTGATTCTGTTCCGTAAATGATGCTTCAATTGCACAGCTATTTATTTTGTATGAGATTTGGTATGGCAAAATAAAAATTTATGTATTCCCTATAATACATGGGGTCCTTCTGTGAGTAAAACCTGAGAACATGAACAAAAGGTGGAGTAGTTACAGCATCAAAAAATTGGTACTGTTACAGTTTTATGGTGTGTTCTGTACATACACGTATTCTTCTCTTTATGAACGAGTAAGTATTGGTTTAGTTACTAAGTGAAATGCACTGTACAGTAAATCTATTGTAGTATCAGCTGACTGTCAGTCTGTTGTGTTCATTGTAACAGCTGTTCTTTTCCTTTTTGTAGTGTTCTGTCCTTTATGTACTGACATAAAAAAGTGAATGAAAACACATGAAAACATAAATTAGCGCTCAGTGATGGGGAGACTTCTATTTATTTCTTCAAGACCACCAAAAATGGTGGAAGACCAGATAGTAAATATCATCTCTAATTGTCGTCTTTAATTCATAGAACCTTAGTTGTTGCTTTTATAGATGTTTTACACAGAGCAGTAGCAGCAAATGTAGATTTGTGGTAACATACAATATTAGATGGAATTCTTACTTCACAAATTCTAATAAGCAAATTAAAGTACTCAGAGTGTTTGTAATTAGCTGTGTGCTGCAGAGTTTTATTACAGAATGATCAAACAAACAAGCAAAAGACACTACAATGAAAATGTGTGTGGCACTGTATTTGCTCATATACTGTTCAGTTTGAATTCTAATCTCACCCTTTCTTTTTCCTGCTAACATGTAGATATAGAAGTATCTGAAAAATATAAATGCAATTTAATACCACTAGTGTTACCCAGCCTATTATCATAGCATTTGATATGTATTGTTGTAGTGATGTATGTAACGAGCTGTATGAACAATTAAAATATATGTGATGAACTTGTCTCTGTTCTATGTATAGTGCAGCCATATGAACATCATAGCTCCTTTAACCTCTGTTTACTCACTGTTATGCCCACTCTGCCCCTGGTTAGGTTCTTTAAAGGAATGTAGTGGTGTCAGGAGAAGGCTGAATGTTGATACATTTACCTTAATCAAACTGGCAATACAAAGCACTGAAATAATATTTATTATGAATGTGTCAGGTCACCTTTTTGCCACTTACATTGAAAAAACAAAATACTGATGTACCTGTACACAGAAAGGCAAGTGTGAAATTTTCTTTATTTTTCGTCAGTGGTTTGTTGGAGTTGTGTCATTGTTCCATTCACATTTTAAGGCCCAGGATGCACAGCGCAAGCTCAGTGCAGAGGCTCTACTGCATGTCAGTGTGCTTTTACTAATTACAACAACAACACTTGTAGATGTGTTCTGATGTTTTCAAAATTACTCTGCGCTGCTGGGCAATGATATCATACTCTTTGACAATAAAGGTAGATACTACTCTATGTTCATTATGAATGTTTTAATTTCTGCCATCTGGAGATTATGTTGAAGCAAATAAGCAGAGGGAAGCTTGAACCATTTAAAACTCTAAAGCAAGACAGTGTGCTTTGGTAAACAGACATGAGTAATGTGACATGAATGCACCATTTGGTCAGGAAAGGGAGTGCATGTGCTTGTGTTTGCATTCTTGTGAGTAGAGTTTGTCTACAGCTATATAAAAGAAAAGTGTAAAGACAGAGTACATAGGACAGGGATTTGTTTTGCACAACAAAGAAAAAAGTGGGGAAATTGAAATAGGCCACGGTTTAGAAGCTGCAGGCTGGAGGAGGGTCAAGTGACAGGACAAAGTGGGAAGGGGAGGAACTCAGAGAGGGACGGGCAACAACACACACACATCTGGAAACAATTAAAGAGAGAGACAGAGGGAGCGAAAGAAAGACACAGTTCTGTTAACAAAAGGGGAAAAACTGAAGGGTAAAACTTCCCAAATGGAAAATCACATAAATACAGTGTAAGGTTCAGAGTTAGGGGATGAAGACAAGTTGAACTGCAACAAAGAGTTGACACAGTCTAGCAGTGCAGAACAATAGAGAGGAGGAGGATCTGAAAAGGAAAACCACGTAAAGATCCAAACAAGGAGTTACGGAGAGGAGTGTGACAAAGACAAGAGCTGAAGCAGGACTAAAACTCAGTTTCAGGTAAAATCCACTCCTATTTCAGCTGTAACTGCACAGATACCACATCTGCAAATTATTAGCTCCACTTTACTGAAGTGCCATGTTCAAAAACTGTGGAAACATTTTTTAATCTCAAGAATTCATGTATATGTTGGTATTTAGTTTACATTCATGAACTAATGAAGTCTTACATGGATCATAATTGTTCATCATGATGTAAAGGATTGTGGAGCTTTGGCACAGGTGCTAGGTGCTCTCATCTGTATACCATAGATGTATATTTAGTTGAATCAGTAAGTATCCACACACCTTTACTTTTTGCACCTACCATCTGCCTCGACTGGTTGAGGTGAGAGGAGAGGAGAGAGCAACAACCAGAAACAGACAAAACACTAGGCAGGTTGGTAGGACCAGTAACTGCACAGTGAAAACATATAGGTCCAAAGCTGCACAAATTTTGTGTTGTAGTAAACTATTCACTGACAGGCAACAGGTTGCAACAATATTATATTTCTAGCACAAGAAACTCTCAGCTCTCATTTTACCAGGGTATTTAATATCTGCGTCCTGCAGAGGGAACTGTACAATACTGTAAACTGTGAGAAGAACATTACATATAATATATATAAAAGACATATTATATAATTATCTATCACTATTGATCGGGAAGTTAATTAGAAAGTCAAACAGATTTTCTGTTCAAGAAACCACATAACTGATTTTACATGACAGACAAGCTAGTCTGGAGGGAGTGTCCACTTTAGAATATGTTCTCAGTATTGTAGTACAATTGAATCCATCATTAATTAATGTAAATTTCATCTTCAGCGCCTCTTCCTTGCTGTATTTTTACATGGTGCCTTCAGAGATGTTGTTCTATCTTGGTAAAAGACGTGTGTGTGTCACAGCTTTGCTGTGGTCATGGGAAATGCCTTGAGCAGCATAATAAGGTTCACTGGGGAGGGGAGGGAGCTTCCTTCCTGTCAGCAGTTAGACTTCCTGTGTGGGTCTGTAGTTGCTGTAAGGACCACTCAGTCTGAGACAAATCAGATCTGCATGATCATGTATACAAATGTGCACATACATGCTCATAATGTGTTTTCACAGCTAGACAAACAGCATCACAACAGACAGCTCTGCATATAATGAATTCTTGCTTTACAGTAAATGAAAGCGTTAGTGAGTGTAATTATCCCTCCTGTCCAATACACTGTGCAGTGGGAAGGTCCAAAGAGCTCATTGCACGTCTGAGAAAGAGAATGGTAGATTTATTCAGGAACATTTCTTCAAGTAATTTCATTTCAACTGCAGATTCCCCAAAGTTCACTAGTTCAAACAATTGTACATAGTTACAGTACAAGTTACTGGGAGGTGTAGTAACCTACAGTAGCCTCACTCAGCAGAGAGGACATTGGTTTGGAGAGTAAGCAACAACCCGAGTGAGTTTTTACTAAGCCCCTGCTCCAAAATCAACACCTTCAAACTTGATAAAGTTTGCAGATGACCTCATGGATAAAGAAAATGCTTCTGGTCAGATGAGGCAAAGCATGTTTAGATATGTAAAAGTGACATATTCAACCCCAAGATCATTGCACCTACTGTTAAGCATGGTTCAGGTAGTTTAATGACCCAAGGCTGCCATTGACCTGTGGAATTGCAAAATGAGAATGGACTTAAGAAGGAAGAGGACTACCTCAGAATTCTTCAGCATAACCTCATTTAAAAAATTTGAATTAAATTCCTAAATTGAATTAGGACACAGCTGAGTGTTTCAGCAGGACAATGACCCCAAACACGCATCAAAGTTGACTGTGGAATGGACAAAGCAGACAAATGAAGATTGGAATGGCCTTCCCAAAGTGCTGATCTCAACCCTATCAAAAATCTGTGAAGTCAGCTCTCTCCCACAAAACCAGCATGTTTAATTGAACTTTGCCAATCCTGCAAGAAGAGATGTCAAATATCCAAGCTCTGTCACACACTTAATGATTCTGCTCTACCACACTCATTTTCCATCTTTTTGTGACTTGGTTTCTCCTCACACACAAAGTAAAACCTCAAGCAAAGAGCCTGCGTGTCCATGGAAGTTTAGTGAATATATTTCACAGGTGAAAACAAATAAACCTAGTGATGACATGAAGCATTGTTTTAACACTGCTTTTTGTCTCTTCTGTCTCCCTCTTTCTTTTGCAGGATGTCAGTGATGGGGAGGTGTTTGTGCTGTGTCAAATATTTGATGTTTGTTTTTAACCTCATCTTCTGGGTTAGTATGTACAGTCAGTCAAACATTATATTAGTTACACTTGGGAAAAGAGATTATCTGTGGCTTCTACTCTACTTTACACTTTGGTGTTTCTCAGATAAAAAACTTTAAAATATTATTTAGCACTGTTCTGTTTACTGAGTTCTGTGGATAATTCAGTCCCTTATGTTGGGTTCCTTACTTTTCAGAACAATGCATTGTGATTAATGCTGCATTTTGTCTGTTACAACATAAAATTTCCTGAAAAGCTAGGAGGATGCGGCTTGTTTGGCGTTGGAGTCTGGCTGTCCTTCAAACAGACAGAGTTTTCCTCTCTCCCCCTGTCCTTCCCGTCCCTCTCAGCGGCCAATCTGCTGCTAGTCGCTGGTGGCATTACCATGGTGACTGGCTTCCTGGGTTGTCTTGGAGCCCTTAAGGAGCAGCGCTGCCTGTTGTTCACGGTGAGAGGTTCACATACTGTAACAGTCTTTACATGGTCTTTATATGGTAGCAGAACAGGAGATGGGGTGGGGGGAGAGAGGTGAGGAATGACTTGTAATAGCAGTGCTCTGACAAGAACCAGCTTTAGTTTTAAAGCAGTTACATCAGTGTCAATCATATCTACACAGCTTACTCTTGCATACACTATACAATCTGCTTTCCTTTGTTCTGCAGTTCTTTGTGATCCTTTTGCTCCTGGTCCTAACAGAGGTGATTCTAGTGTTGGTTATACACATCTACCAAGACAAGGTGAGCTCACCATCTACAAGGCTTATGGTCAAGGGTCCATGGATTTTTAAAGTTACATGTTCCAGTTCAATGCATACTAGGAGTGTTTATTATTAATGTTTGTAAACATCACCAGTTCATATGTTTTAGGTTGGACTCAAAGCAGGTGTTTTTTACAACAGCAACTTTTGCATGTCTATAAAGTGCATTTTCAGGCTAAAATGCAATAAGGCATTTCATACTCAGTGTGTTTAAAACCTGACAATCATCATAGGCCTGCTGCTATAAAAACACTAATGACATTTGCTATGACTTTGGCCTGGTCTGAATTAACAAGGGAAGGCTGTTCCTTGCAAAAGTGATGTTCGCACTTCTGTGGTGCCATTTCAAATTAGTTTGACATGTTGCCAGATATATAACTACCACTGAACAATGGCACACTGCTTACAGCATATCCAGTTTTTTTGTCTGCAGCTGAAGAAGACTGTAAAGGTCGTTTTTACCATTTTCAACTTGCTTCCTAAGGTTCTAGTTTGGGGAGCACTAGTTTGGTACTCTCTCCCTCTGCCATCTTTATGTCAAACTATTTTTCAGGTCTAGGTTACTGTAATGTGAGCATCAGAGTGACTAGGGATCTATCTGTCTTACTGTCTGTGAAGATTCTCAGTCATCCAGGTCATGGTTGTCCCAATAAAATGCTGTTCAGTTCAGTTTTTAGGTTATGATGAAGTCTTCTTTATGGAAGGCAAAACATTTTCAAGATTTTAAAAACAATTGTCAATGAACAGCATTTTCTGGGATATCTATGTTCCATTCCAAGTCAGACAGACTTCAGTCCTGACATGACCCTTTAAAGCATAAGTGGATATACTGTAGATCGTCACTCTTTCATCCTTTCTTTCTTTTTTTCCTCTGTTTGTCAGTTGGATTCCAAAGCACAAGATGGACTAAAGGAAGGAATGAAGAATTATAACTCAGAATCTGGACTGAAAAAATCCTGGGACAATGTCCAGAAAATGGTGAGCAACAGTGTATCACAGCTTATATTGTGCTATACCAGGACATGCCTTAACAGAATAAAGAACATGCAAATGATTTCACTGTAGGTTGATATCGTCATAGTCTCTCCTCCTTTAATAAATAAATACCCTTCAAACAAGGTGCTACAATAAATCCTAAAACAGAAACAGTGTTTATCTTTAACTTATATAGTCTAGGTTTACTTCATTACTGTGGAGCTACACACTGGTTACAGTACAGTCAGTCATGCATACACACCTGACCGTATTGCATAAATCACACTGATGGCTTTACTGTAAGATATTTCTCTGTTTTCCTTCTCTTCTCACAGTTCAAGTGCTGTGGAGTAACTAATAAAACAGACTGGTATGACGTGCTGAATGGAACACTGCCCTCATCCTGCTGCTCCCTTGACACAGGCCCATGCATTGATGGATGGAGTGAGGTGAGTTTTCGCCACAGCTACAGCTACTTCCAAAAGTACTGAAATGATAAGGCAAACTGATTAGTTTTTTCTGTACACTAAATACTTTTAAGATCAAAATAGTTCAGAATATCAGCTTTTATTTACACAGAGGTACATTAAACAACATGTAGCATATCAGCTTTTGTATCACAAGACCTAAGGGAGCATCAAGCCTGTGACTCCCTGACATCACCAAATTGTTAGTTTCTACTTTTGCTTTGTTTTTCCAGGCTTTTACTGCAGGCTCCTTCAGTTGTTGTAGTGTTTCTCACTTTGATTCCCTTTTTAGCAGGTGACATGCATGTTTAGTTGAGTTAAGGTCTGGCGATTGACTGGGCCAGTCTAATACCTTAAACTTATAAATTATTGGGTATTACTGGAACACTGTGTAGGTGTTCAGGGCCTGGAGGGAGGTGAAAGGGAGTCTGATTTGCCATTTTTAGCTCCTGGGTGGAAAGAGAGGGAGAAGTTAAATCGATCGAAAAAACACAAGCTGAAATCTAATTTCATTTTATATGCGTCTGTTGTTGCTTTTTTCTTTGCCTTATAAGGTATCTCACATGAAATGTCGACTACCTAAGAATGATAAGATTCATAAGAATTTGAAATGAAGTTTAATTATAATATAATACAGTATAATATATTTTAATATAATATATTTTACTTAATTGTGCTTTGTTTATACTGGTTGAATTGACAGGAGGTAAGGCGCAGAGCACTGTTTCATCTGTCTTTTAGAGCTCCACCTGTCTTTTTTGTGATTTGAAGCAAGCTCCGGCACAGTGCTTCACAAAAATACTGTCGAGTTTGAAGCGTGGTTCGGAGCTTCGGCATCAGAGGGAACTAGTAAGAATCTAGAGTGGTAAAACTTCAGTTAACAAGGTGCTTTTCATTTTTCCTGATTCTGCCAAACTAAATCTAAATTTGTTCCAGAAGTGGGTCTATGACTTCACACACGATGAATTACAGTAATGGAGTCAGGAAAATGAAAGAACAAATTACTGGAACTGCTCACTATGTCCAGTATTGGTGGCTAAATTGTTGCAACTCTGATCTTGATGTTAGCAGTGGGTTGTGCTTTTAAATCAGGGTGATATAGCTATTTAAAGTGATTTAAGTTTAAGGTAAAGCAAACAGCTAGTTGGCATAAACACTAGTGGCTGCTGATTTTAGAAATGAGGCTATTAGTAACTAGTCATGATGGTGTGCTTTCCACTCTGTGACCCGAAGGCCATTAAAATTAGCTGTACCTTTAGGAGCTTCAACATTAAAGAGCACTAAAAAGATGAATAAATTAATGCACTGATAATATATAATCCAAAGATAATCTACATTATTCAGAAAATCCATCATGCATAATGAGTATT
>JAUBNQ010000027.1:922136-935525 GCA_032353495.1 Ctenopoma kingsleyae | reverse complement strand
GGGCTTTTTTATACGTTATTAAACTATCTTTCCAGGCTAAGCAAGATTCATCTGAATTTGTGGCGCGCCACCTCCTTTCAAGCTTTTGCGTTGTCTGCTTTAAGCTATGGATTTGTGAATTATACCACGGAGCTAACCTCTTCTGATTAACTACTTTCTTTTTTAGAGGGGCAACAGCATTGAATATCGTACTCAGTGAAGCTGCAGTATTATCAACTAGATCATCGACCTGTACTGGAGTAAAGCTAAGTCTACTGCCCTCCTAATGAATGTATAAACATTCATTAGTTTCAGCCTTAGGTCTAATAAAGCATTTCCAGCCATTTCCACACTAATAATAATTTATCCAGCACATCTCACTATGTTTTTAATGTCTTCTGTCCTCCCACACAGACAGTGGTTGAAAGTGACCGAGTACACACTGTAGTAGTGTAGTACACTACACTAATGTAAAATAATGAGGAATTTCTACTTTTATTTCTATTTCCTGTTACTTCATACTTCAGCATCACTTCAGAGGTAAGCATTGTACTTGGCCAATAAGTTAAGCTCCAGCATTCAAGTGATAAACACATTAATGCATCAGTGATAATAATAATAATAATAATAATAATAATCTGAAATTAGACATTCCTTCTACCCAAGAAACGTTTTGAATGCAGGACGTTTATGATTTTGAGTAAATACTGTATGCTCACATAAAACAGATCCTTGATGTTCGGGGATTTGACAGAGCTGCGTCACTGTGAGAGTACGAGTATGGAACGGATGACTTTCAAACCTAAAGAGAACCTGAGTTCCGTAAACTGTCAGTTCTAAAAATTCATCTTCACCATCACTGGCTGCTTTGCTGCTGATGGTTTATACGGTGTAATCAGGGGTTACCGAGCAGGCCCACGCTGAGCACCGTAACCAGTCACAGTCACTGTGACAGCACCTGCAGACGATACTGTTCCTCAGCATTAATACCGTGGTGCTGCTACATTCTTTAAACAAACACGTAAAAAAAAACCGCAGGGTCCGTGAGTAATGCAAACAGCGCAGTGATGCAGAGCAGAAGCAGAGGACACACAGCTTACCAACACCGCTCTCTCCACTTGACTGGCCGCGGACATCTTGGGCAATTCAGACAGAGATCTCTGGGGGTTGATCATTCTGTGCCCTAAACACAAAGCAAACCCTCGATTAAAACCTTATAGAACCTCGACTTCTCCTTAAAATGAACGTACCTCACTATCTACTTGCTCAGCGTAGGATCAATTGCTTTCATGAGCTGTGGGAAATACGAGCAGCCATACGATTCCATTCATTGATAAATACACTTGAATAAAAACCATTGGCGAAGCAGCAGCAAACTTCTGTCGATCAAAAACACCTTTAAACCAAAAGTTTCTAACACTAGGCTGTGTGTTTAGTTATCTGAGCACGTCTAACCACTACGAGGTAGATATGTTATCGTTTTAACGTGAAGCACGTAAAGGTAGCATTTGACTGGTCATACATTCATTATTAAAGTAGACCCACCCACTAATCCGTAAGAAGCGTTTCACTGCGTCTATCTACATATCTCCCCAAGGACAGCTACACGACTAGTAGTAGCTTCTCCGTTACTTGAATCCGTGGGTACATTTACTATACTACTACTACTACTATTACTACAACTCTACATTTACTGTCAGTCTGTACGTCTGACTCAACAAACATGTGCACATTACGTGTTTTACTGTGCTCCCATCAGTCAGACCAGTGTGGAAATGTTGTTCAACTGTTGCTGCATGATTATGATGATACAAGCAACGCCTTTATTACTTACATATGCATTTACTGGTCCACTGTTAATTAATGTAGCTTTTATCCTGTAGCCTTTTCTGAATCTGAAAACAAATGTTATAAAAATTAAATCGTTTTTTTTTTTTAATTTGCACTTAAGTATAAAATTGCGCTAGTGACATGAAGCAGTTTAAGATCAGCTGCAGCTTTTCAGTAAAGACGTGTTCCTCACAGCTGATAACAAAGACTTCAACACAGAGATCAACTTCCGGGTCGAACGAGGAACGATCATATGACAGAGTTGAGGGGTAGCTTTACAATATAAATCATTAACAGAGTTAAGGTTAATCATTTATGGGTGTTATTCGGATATTCCAGTGCAACTGTAGCAAATGACTTTTAATGGCCACTTAAACCTCGAGTCTCAGTCAAAATTAGTGAAAATAAAAACTAGGTTTTAGTTCCAGACTTTTGTTGCACAGTTTTTGACAACACTCCTCATTTGACCAGCACCTGAAAAGCAGACGTTATATACCCCATCAGCGTCCTGGTGTACAGAGCAATGCTCACTAATATTCCATTTTCAACGCGTGCATAAGTAATTTAGTGTGCTTGCATATTGGAGACTTGAGAAACGTTTTGTTCAATTCAGGGCAGCATAAGCTGATCTGCTGCATCATACACCCCCATAACACACATTTGTAGTTTCTTGTTTGATCATTTTTGTCAAATAGAAAATAACTTCTAGATATATCTCAAATGCCAACCTGCCACTTTGTTACATGGGCTGTTACACTGTGTAAAACCAATGAACAGATCTCATTTTACTGCTTTCAGATAGCTTCCCAAGTAGACTGATCTTCACGTACAAAAACAGTTGAATGTCCCTTTAAAGCACCCTTCTGCCTTCAACTTTTACTAGAACACTAACTTGTAAGTGTAAAACATCAAGTATTAGAGATCTGATGAAATTACTAGTATAAATAATATTCTAGAATAGGTTCAGAGCTGATCAGTCATTAAACACAACTAGCAGTAATCAGGAGAGAATTTATTAAACAGCACAAAAGTCTTTATATTTCCACATGTACACAAAATCATAAATATCCCCATAACCAAAGTCACACCCTCCTTCCTGAAACGGGCGTCAACATAATTTCAAAGCAATATACCAGATCATTTAAGCCACATATTAATAAACAATTTACAGTTGAACTGAACAATCTACATTATTAAGACAAAGATATTAGACACTCTCTCTGTAGACTCAAAAGCAGCTGTTTTCATTAATCCTGGTTATTGTAGATATAAAACAAACTCTACTCAACCTAATGTGCTATTTACATGTGTCTTCTAAAAATGGTTTGTTACACTTAAAATGGAACCTAAATTAAAAACCTTAAACATTGTTGGGACAAAAGATATATATTTTATTTGTGTAGCTGTTTTATGAGAAACAACTGAGAGTGGAAAAGAACAAAACACTGATGTCTTTTTTTCCTCATAAGGAAGCAATTGGGGTCTTCTGATGTTGCACACACTCCTGTGTCTTCATGTCATGCTGGATGAGTTATAGAGGAAGAACAGCAGGGCTTGTTGCTACAGCTTGCTTGAATCACTCAAATTCACATCCAGCATATCAATAATTCCAATATTGGAATTATTGATATGCTCCTTCTTAACAGATAAACAAAAAATACATTTGCTGTAATATTTGACCATAATATTGACTATGTAGGACAGAACCCAAGGATAATATCCACATTCTTCGTAAAATTCCCCTCATGAAGCTGATGTGAAGTTTGACAGAAATTAACAAAACATAAAACCCAAAAGGTACACTTAACACAGCTATAATTTCTCACAGTCATTAAAATGACAAGCCCAGATTAAGTCTCTGGCTGTAAGATTGGTTGAGTTTTCAGACCTGCAGGTAATAGGGGATGTTTTAGGTATGTAGTAGAGGTCTTCACAGTTCCACAATACTGGCCTCAATCCAAAAGTCAGCCCAAACAAAACCCGATATGCACATTAAAGACCTCACTAATACCAATTTGAGGATCATTACACCTGATCTAGAATACACAAAGCAGTTTTTCTGCTCTTTACATGGCTACACTATTCACCTTCAGACGTGTTTGGATCCACTTGGGTATAAGACACATCAACAGTATCGAGAGTTCACCTGATTAGAATAAAAATAACTTGGACCCAAGTAGAATCAGATGATATCTGCTGCAGAAGTCCTGTGTTTATCCACTTTTTGTTTTTTTAACACAATTCATTAAGAATGTAGCCCACTGTAATGGAGACTCTCTAAATTGACTAACATATCTTTGGTTTTTCTTTATCTTGTCAGTTAGTCAACATCTGATTAATTTGTCATGACGTTATGTCAATTGATAACATCTGACCAGATTATCACTCAGCTTCCAGAAGTACACCGTTCAGACATAACATTAAAACTACTGACATGATTATTGTTACAATGGCACCTGTCATGGGACATACAGAGCTTTTCCACTGCATGGTTCCAACTAAACTCAACAAGCCTTTTTTGGTTTTCTATTGGGCAATGTTGTGGATAGTACCTGGAAGGTTTTGGTATCTCTGTCAGGGATTCAAGTGAGCTGAGGCAAAAACAAAAGGTGGTGTGAAAGCACTGCAAATTACTAATGACCATGGTCGCCTTTCTCATCTGAACTCTAGAGTTCCCAAACATTAATTTATCTGAAAACTATAAGGGGCAATGCAAGAACTAAATATAAAGCACGCCCATGTTAACATTTGGTTTGGTTTGTCATGACTGGGTTAAGTGAAAGCTGTGTGTAATGTACTGATCTGATCTAACAGCTTGTTCAACTAAACCCAGCTTTCGACTGTGGATGTTGTCTTTATTAACCAGTTGTTGTGTGTTAATCTTTAAAACTAATAAAACCATCCCACTACTGACCCAAATAAAACTATAAATTTCATAAATTAGTTTTTAATCGTGTAGCTATGTCTAATGAGGATCTAAAATTGGCCTTCAAAGCTGAGTCAGACTGTTTATATAGAACAACCTGGGGAAAAAGCAACTCAGAAAGAGGCTCCATCTAATATCAGAGTAATATATTAAAAAGAAAAAACTGGAGAAATGAGAACTCTTCCAAACAAAAAATCTCAAGTCTGGGATAAGAAAACTATTACTGCATTTTAAGGCCTCCACATCTGTTATGTATTCATCCTCTTCAAGGAAGATCATTCTCCAACATAAAATCATAAATCATCCTGTCAAATACAGAAATAAGCCAAGACTAAACTGCACCAAGATCTAAAAAGAAACAAATAAATATATCTATACTGAAAGACTCGAGATTACAATATTAAGGCAGTGGCATGTTCTTGGTGTTGTCTCTCACGAAATTTTAGACATTTACAAGAAAAGCAGATCACAGTTAACTAAACTCATCACTGATTGCCCTTTGGGGACAATAAAGTCAATCTGCATAAAAATAACAAAGAAACTTCTTTAGGTTCTCTGCATCCACAAAACCTAACAGTAGTCACACACCCTGCCATTCACAGCGGCACTGGACCCCAAATCCTTGTTAAATCATTACTTATACTGTGTGAGTTCTCATAAACCACACAAACTTCACTTGCAGTAACTGCAGCAGTATAACTTTGTCTAGAGCATTCTTACAGCGTGCCTTTCCCTAGCACACAACAGTGCCCAAGGTTGCCTCTAAAATAGGAATTATGTCTTTGTGGGCAGCTAGGAGTGAGGGCAAAATGAAATAAAACCACTATAATTTAAATTTAAAAAACTCATTACATGACAAGGGAAAAATAAGAAGGGATTAAAGACTGCGGTCCAGAGGACAGATCACACCCCGCTCTAGTGAATGTAGGCTCTGTAAACTGCAGAAATATCATTGTCTGACTGGTCCAGTGCCTTAGCCCTCTTGTAAACCTGCACAGGAATAGAAAGAAAACAAGTCGTTATTTTATAGTATTCACCTATAGATACTGGTTGAGAGCTTATGGTCCAGTATTTATGCTGATAATTGGAAAAAGGTTTCACAGCACAGAAAGGTATATTATGCACTGCCAAAATGCACAGAGGCTCTGAGAGCAAAAGTTTAAATTAAAGGTACAATTCTGGATCCCAGGCAGTGATTTCTCATTGCACAGATTACTGGGCTTATTGGACACATGCACTGGGCCCAGGAGGTCTGGATTATTTATTTATTTATTTCAAACTAGAGGTTTCTTAAATATTCCTTATTCCTTTTACAGGGTCTGCAGGTCATACTTGAATGCAATTTAAGACCCATTTTAAAGTGCTATGAAATAGTAAGTATTTGCCCCCTTCCTTGTGTTTTTTTTGTATATTTGTCACACTTAAATAATTCAGATCAAACAAATCTTAATATTACACAAAGATAACATAGGTAAATACAAAATGCATTTTTTAAATAATGATTTCATTTATTGAGGGAAAAAAGCTGTCCAAACCTGCCTGGTCCAATGTAAAAAAGTAAATACTGCCTAAAGCTAATAACTGGTTGTGTCACCCTGGCAACAACTGCAATCAGTTATTGCCACCAATCTTTGTCTAGGCCACTCCAAAACCTTATTTGTTTTTGAGCCATACAGAGGTGGACTTGCTGCTGTGTTTCAGATCATTGCCCTGCTGCGTAACCCAAGAGTGCTTGAACTTGAGGCCACAAATTAATTGCCAGACATTTTCCTTCAGATTTTCTGGTGAGTGGAAGAAATCAGTTTCATGACTCTTGAAGCCCCAGACCATCACACACCCCACTGTTGGTGTGATTTTTTTATGAAATTACTGCATTTGTGTTGAGTTACAAATATGTTATATATATATATATAAAAAAATAAAAAAAAAATATCAGGACCACAGGTAAAAGAATGAATCTGAAGGAAAATTAAGTTGAGTTAAGGATTAAAGATAAATACATAAAAAACACATTGTTTTTTGGATTGTTTTTAAGCTCCACAACAACGTTTTTAACAGTGTTGTAGATCCACAAAAAAACAAACAAACATAAAATTATCGTTTGTCTAGTGATCTAAATTTGGGGTTGTTGGTTGAACTATGGGCTACAGTATTATGAAGGGGGCATTCGCAGAGCACAGTTACTGTGCCTCCTCAACCACAGGCTGAGCATTTGGCACTGAACTTTCAATTACATGACATCATGATGCCAACACATTTTAGAGCCATAGATGCACAATGATCCACAAAACAGTGCTATTTTGATCAGCTAGGTGTTGACAACGTATTCGCAAAACTAACAACTACATGGAAGGAGACTGTTTTTTGGAGGTTTCACCTGCATCTCTTACAAAAGCCATATGTTTAATTCAGAAGAGATAATGTGCATGTGTGTGTGCTCTATGCTCCAAATATGCTGAATCTGCTTTCTGCACTCCACCCAACAAGACGTGCAATTTTCAAGATTGTGCATGCTATTTAATACTTGCCATTTGGGATCTTAGTAAATCAGGTCCTCAAAGATGACCTGAATAATTTTTTGACATCATATAAAACTTATTTTGTTTGAGTTATAACTACAAAAACATCATAGCTTATTAGCTTCAACATTAGATCGTAGATGTCGCTATGTTCCACAAGACAAGACCGGATGTTTTGAAAATAATAGGAAGTTGGGACTCGTATGTCACTACGTACAATATGTGCGCACGTACTGTGAAAGAAATCAGATAATGGACTGAAACATGTAAACCAGGGTTTTTCAATTAGCGCATTTCATTTCTGAAATATATCCAATTACTCCCAGTTATCGGATTTTTGTGATCATATAAATGGGCTCCATGATAGAGAGTGATGGTGTCCTTTCAATTCAAGTCTCTTAGTGACAGCTGATCTGAACTGAAAGTCCATAAAAGTAGTCAAAAAAGATGTGGGACTAAATTAATGTGACTTTAGGTAAGGACCACTTGACATTAAAATAATCAAAACATGATTAGTAATTTTTAAGACCTGTCAAAATCATATTTAAAAATTTTAAGAGTTTTTAAGGCTTGAAGTCCTAAAATTTAGACCTATTGAGTTTGAGCATTTTTAAGGACCTGCAGAAACCCTGTTTTAACTGCATAATTTAACATTCATGATAATTCAGATCAGACTTGAATTTTATTTCATTTGGTTTTACACTTAAAAAAAAAAAAGATTTTTTATTTTTAAATGTTGGAGAATACTTAGGAACAAAAGCTACTTTTATGAGAAAAGCATATAATTAGCATATAAAGCCAAAAAAAGTCTGAAAAATAAAAATAATATAAACACACAGCTGTACCTCATTGGCAGCTGCAGCCATTGGGGTTGGATGGTTGGCCATGTCACCCATGGAGATGGCTAACCTGAGATCTTTCTGAATATGTTTCAGATAGTAGTCTGGCTTAAAGTTGCCCTGTAAAATATCTGGAGGAGAATAGAGAAAAAAAAATCTGATGTTTATAAAATACAAAAACTCAATACTCAACCTATAAGGTCAAGTAATTGCCAAGAAAAGTACTCCATTACAAGCAAAAGTACTCCATTACAAGCAAAAGTACCCCTTAATATTTCTTCTCAAGTAAAGGTACTAAAATATAACCTCTAAATGTTACTTGAAGTACAAAAGTAAAAGTACACTAAATTAATTTCATGCTGTTGAAAACTAACTTTCTTAAAGGTGAAAATTATGACTAAAATGTACCTCAGAATGTCATTTAAGTAGAGTACCTGAGTAAATGTACGTAGTTACTTTCCACCTCTGGAAAAAAATGTTATAAGCCCTACTTAAAAATACTGTACAATACACTGACTTCAAGGTTTCTGACAAAGTTCATATGAGCAGTTTTTCTGTGATCGACCACTCTTTTAGCAGACAGTAAGTGAATGAAGCACTCAGTAAAAAACAAACTTAAAACATCCCTTGTGCTGACTTACTTTGGCATTTCTGGTCTACAAAGGTGCTTGCCATCTGGCCTTGGCACAGGATGTCCAGGAAGGTCTGCTGTGACTGGCCAGTAGCCTGTGCCAGAGTTAGCCCCTCTGCAATGGTGGCCATGAAGCTACCCTGCACCATGTTGAGTATCAGCATCATCCTTGCTGCATTCCCTGCTTCACCTTAATACACATTTTTAAAGGTTAAGATAAGGCTTTATGAAAAAAATAAAATAACAGTAAAGAACATCAACAGTACTAAGACAATAACTCGATCAATCAAACGATCGCACCGTCTGTTTTAGTTGTCATGGCTTTTTATAAACAGCCGCAGATAATGTTTTTATCCTTTTTGGTTTATATTACTGTGAGCAACCAAGATTGTACAATCGGCTGCAGCAGGAAAAAAAAGACCTACGATACACCCAGAAGTGTCTGAAGGAGTGTAATCAGTTTGTCACTGAAGGACCTGCTCAGTGCTGTAATATCATACATAGGGTGGGAGTCATTCTCCAGCAGAGTTGACATCTTGGCTATCATTCTCTGTTCTCCCACCATCTGCAGAGTGCAGAGGCATCCCCAATACTGAGCTGGCCTTCTTGATTTATTTATCAAGCCTCTTGCTGTCTGCAGTGGAGATGCTGGTGCACCAGCACACCACTCCATAGAAAATGGCTGATGTCACTACAGGGTGGCAAAAGGTCTTCAGGAGTGATCCCTGCACTCCAAAACACCTTAGTCTCCTAAGTAGAAAGAGTCTGGTCTGTCCTTTTTCGTAAATAAAGGACAGTTCATAGAAAAAAAACAGAAATATTTAAGTGCCTGTGTCCTAAAACGCTTGTCATTGTGCCCATGCCTACATTTCTGTTGTTGGTTGTGGTGACAGAAACAAATACAAATTAAAGATATAAAAAACTAGATGAAAGGTAAGAGAGACACCGATTCTGTGTCTCAGTAGCAGACAGACATGGATGAATCTGTTGGTACCCTTCCACAAAAACAGTAGAAACTACACTAACCTGATTTATTATTACTTGTTTATTTATCTCCAATTTTGTTTAACTTTATTAAAACTCTTGTTGAGGTATTCAACTATAGACTGTATCATGGGCTGACTGTACACATCATTACGTCCTACATACCCAGGAAGAAGGAAGTCTTGCCCATGGCCTGGAAGCAGCTGCTGCAGTCCTCGTAGACTGTTCTGTCACCAGCTGCCAGAATAACCAGCATCCCATCATTGGAGAGCTGTTGACTTCCTGCCACTGGAGCCTCCAGGAAACGGCCACCCCGTGATGTAATCACCTGACATTCACACATTGAAAAATTGTTTATTACTGCAATACTTTTACTAGTTCCAAAAAAGCCACACTCATTTTGAGTGACAGTTCCTCACTGTAAAAAGCTCTGAATCCAGTTTCTTGGGGTACACTTTTTAGGTAATTATACTGGATTAAAATCTTGAACTTTATTTCACACACTAAATTGTCCCTAAATTACCAAGTAATATTATAAACATTTAAAACTTATTTTGTAACTAATAGGTTGCAACTTCATTTTTAGGGCTGTAATTGGTTGGTTACTGCAAATTTCTAAGTGACCCCAAACTTTTGAAAACTAGTGTTTATGTTGCTGTATACCTGTGAGAGTTCTGTGATGGTCTCTGGATCTACAGTGGACATCTCTATGTAGCATTTGCCTGGTCTGATTCCCTGCAGTACTCCACTCGGTCCCAACACCAACTGAAGAGGAAAAGAAACAAAGAGGCATAGCAATTTTTTCTTCCCACAAGCCAGTGAGTGACACCATAACACGAAGTCATTTACTGCAGTCGAGATACTCACATCCCTGGCAGCCTTTGGGTCAGAGACACAGGAGAAAGTGATGTCACACATGGAAGCCACCTCTGCAGGAGTTCGGCCTAACCTGGCACCTTCCTGGATGAACAGGTCACACTGGAATGCAGCAGGGAGAATTCATTAGCAGTAGGCCAGAACAAAACTAGATATAGCTCCATGGTTTGACAACTTAACAATGCAGCTGTAAATGCAAGGGCCACACAAGTATTTTATGTACACAGAATGTGTGTCAGTCATTGAATTATCCATCCAACAATGAAATGTAAATCTCACAGTTGCAGTCAGGTCAGGTGACCTATAAGGCAACAAAAATCATTGTGCTATTGGTAAATGGCCAATGATTAAAAACAGAGAGACAAGATACTACACTCATAAATAAAATCTTCACGAATAAACCGTGCTACAAACATGGTGTGTCATTTTATGGATGGGTCAACACTGCCTCAGTTAACACTGCCCACCTTTGCCATTTAGCAGTTATCAACATCAGAAACAATTCTTCTGTAAACAAAACTGTCAGTGACAGCCAAGCATATGCATCGACAGATAAATAACACGTGTTTATGTCATATTACAGTATTTCGGGTGACACATTTTGCTACACAATTATGCATCACAGCTTCCCTGTGCATCAGCTGTGTAGCTTGCATACAGTATGAAAGTGCAATCAGTGACTATATAGTCTATATTTCATAACCTTTCGTAACTTTTAGGATGCAGGTTTGTGTGTGGCTGTCAAAATATGTTACATACCTTTTCTGCTGTGCGATTCCAAACTGTGACAACATGACCCATTTTAAGCAGGTTGGAAACAATACCACTACCCATCAGCCCCAGACCCAGGAACCCTATCCTGAAGGGCAAAGGACAAAAAAAGAAAAAAAAATTGAAATATAAATAGAAAATAACAAAATAAAAACTAACAATAATACATCTGTGTGGTCCAAGCTAAAATCCTAAAAAACGGTCCCACAAGACAACAAATTAAGTAATAAAATCAGCTATCAGAAGGCGTTAACTGTCCACTCTGGTAGCTAAATTTATGAAGTACTCCTTTTAATGGTGTTCAGTAATGCTTAAGCAAGAATGTGCTAATACCTTTTATCTGTAGGTGTGATGCTGCCATTGATGGCTGTGCTGTCTGCTGCTTGTATAGATGTTGACCCTGTGTCCTACACAATTAAAAGCAACACTGTCAATATCATACTTAAGGATACAAAGTCATTCATAGCTGTGTTCAGCCATTGCATATGGAAATACATACATAAATAACTAGACAAACATGAACACAAGTCCAAACTTAGTGTTTAGTGTTGTGAAACAGAGACTGTGTCTGCTCCCCGTCCATCTAAATTATATAAATCAAAAATTAACACTAAAGGAGTGAATGATAAAAACCTAATAAAAATAAAAACTACTCCTCTTACAGAACAAAACAAAAACAGAACAATTAAATGTGGATTATTAAATATCAGATCTCTCTCGTCTAAATCCTTGTTAGTAATTGACTTGGTAAGTGACCATCAGATAGATTTATTTAGCTTCACTGAAACCTGGCTGCAGCATGATGATGCAGCACTGAGTTTTTATCTGAATTCTCAGACTTTCTAACTGATTTAGTTCTTAGTACAGATAAAGTGACTATAGTGGGTTACTTTAACATTCATGTAGATGTTTATAATAACTGTCTCAACACTGCATTTAATTCATTGTTAAGAGTCAACTGGACTTACTCAAGATGTAAATAAACCCACTCACAATTTTAATCACACCCTCGATCTTGTTCTGACTTATGGAGTAGAAACTGATCATTTAATAGCGTTTCCCCAAAACCCTTCGTTGTCTGACCATTTCTTAATAACATTCGAATTTACTATAATTGAAACTACATCAATTAAGAAAAAATTCCACTACGGTACATGTTTATCTGATAATACTGCCACCAAATTTATGGAAATGATTCCTTCATCTTTTAACCCACTGACATGTATCTACACAGAGGAGGACAATCATCCTAACTTTACTCCTGTACAGGTTGATTATATTGTTGATAATGCTGCAGCTTCACTGCGCACTATACTAGATACTGTTGCCCCTCTGAAAAAGAAAGTAGTTAATCAGAGGAGGTTAGCTCCATGGTACAACTCACAAATCCGTAGCTTAAAGCAGACATCACGAAAGCTTGAAAGAAGGTGACGCTCCACAAATTCAGATGAATCTTGCTTAGCCTGGAAAAATAGTTTACTAATGTATAAAAAAGCCCTCTGTAAAGCTAGAACCACATATTATTCCTCAATAATTGAGGCAAATAAGAACAACCCCAGGTTTCCTTTCAGCACCATAGCCAGGTTGACAAAGAGTCACAGTTCTGTTGAACCTACGATTCCCTTCTCTCTCAACAGTGATGACTTTATGAATTTCTTTATAAATAAAATTAGAACTATTAGAGAAAAAATTGATCAGACCCGCCCTACAATTGACATGGATGGACGCACTCGTTCAGCAGCTCTAGATTTGTTTGGGGGACCTCAGTCTTACTCGGACTGCTTCTTTCCTGTAAATCAAGCGGAGTTAATTTCAATAATTAATTCATCTAAATCTTCTACATGTCTCTTAGACCCCATCCCGACTAGACTGCTCAAAAGAGGTTTTACCTTTGATCAGCATGTCCATATTAGACCAGATAATTCTGTCTTTAGTAACTGGCTATGTACCTCAGGCCTTTAAGGTAGCTGTAGTAAAACCTCTACTCAAAAAGCCTACTCTTGATCTAGGAGTTTTAGCCAATTATAGACCAAT
>JAUBNQ010000027.1:852093-867659 GCA_032353495.1 Ctenopoma kingsleyae | reverse complement strand
TATTATTATTATTGAGTAATTATATTAACTGACTCCAAAATCTGCGACAGCCTTGGTCTCATGAGGTTAATCTTGCTTGAATCTCCGCAGAACTTGGTCATCTCTAATGAGCCTCATCTCTGCTTTCTGTGCTGCTGCCACCGTTGCACTCCAAACCAAACGCCATAGCTGCATCGATGGCAGATCTCTAGGTGACCATGCAGTCCCTCCAGGAAGTTGCAGTGTAGCAAAATTTTTCCAAAAACGTGTAGTGCATGTTTTATATTTTTAGGCAGTTGCATCTTTGTCATTATTCATTTATTGAGAATAAACGTCACTGTACTGACTGGCTGAACTTGAGTTTACAACATCGTGCCACAACAACACTGCGTGTGGAGGTTCTGTGGTGTCTACGGATCAGTACATCATCAGATTTGGATTAGCCCCCGTTCTTCAAAAAAGAGCTTGGTGATAGCATCAATTAAATAAATGCAAGATATTTTCAAATCACACAGTCTCTAAATCCATTCAGTTGACTTTTTAAATTGTATTGTACTTGAGTGTACAGAGTGTGTATAAATCTGAAAATCGGTTTAAAAGTTAGAAAGGTTGTCGGTTAAAACAGTTGCAGCTCAATGTCGTGTTGGTTTTTTGAAAAAAAAGGACCAAAAAAAGGCTACAGACCTCATATAAATATCCCCCTGTATGTGTTTTTCAGGAGAACAACCCGATAATGACTTGAAAGAAGTAATAGGGTTAATGTTGCACTGAAAAATTATAACCACATTCAAACAAGTAATATGATTCACAGTAAATATACTCAAGCTGAACCAATGTCATTTTTCTGCTCTAAGCAAAGTCACATTTTTTAAGTAGAACCCAATCATTTTAAAAGAACGTGTACAACTCAGCACCTTTTTGCTGAAGCATTTGCCAAGTGTACTATCCATCCATCCATTTTCCTAACTGCTTGTCCTCGTAAGGGGGGTGCAGGAGCCTATCACAGCTGTCATTGGGTGAGAGGCGGGGTAGACCCTGGACAGGTCGCCAATCCATTATACGGCTGACACATAGAGACAAACAACCATGCAAACTCACGTTCACACCTATGGACAATTTAGAGTCACCAATAAACCTAACATGCATGTCTTTGGATGGTGGGAGGAAGCCGGAGCACCTGGAGAGAACCCACGCAGACACAGGAAGAACATGCAAACTCCACACAGAAAGGCACCCGGCCGGCCCGGGGATTAAACCCGGGTCCTTCTAGCTGTGAGGCAGTGCTAACTACTATACCACCGTGCCGCCCCCAGTTGTACTAATTAAAATATTTAAATATATATATCATTTTTTATTCTGTTTTACATTTTTTTATCTCTGTCTTTTGGCTTATCCCGTGGTTGGTGTTGACACAGTGAAGCAAGGTCTTCACATTCATTTGGCACATTTTTTAAGCTGGATGCCCTTCCTGACGCAACCATCCCCAATTTTGCACCAGGCGCAGTGCAACCCCAGTGGTTGGGATTTTGTGGACATTTTGGTGGTTGTCCAGGGACACTTTGATACATTGCCAGTAGGAGTCGGGTTGTGAACTGCCAACCCTAAAGTCAAGGGGCAACAGCTCTACCAACTACATCACTTCCACCCTCCTTTTGTCCCACTTGAGTAATACATAATAACACGTTTGTGCAAATATACCACAAGCACTTTGCAGTGCAATTTTTCCAAGTTGAAAGGGCCAAATCTCATCTCAACAAGAAAACTACAAGTTGTATTTCAAGCTAGAAAAATATCCTACTGATTTTAAGGTATTTCAAAGACAAACTTTACATTCAGTGAACAATGTGTGGGTTAGTGTGCATGTTGTTAGACAGATTACCTCTAGAATGTCAGATTTTTGGAGCTTCTCTCATGTGAGGATGAAAACATGAATAGAACACTCTTTCACTGTGCTATAATAAAAGGTGGCTGTGGTGCACAGATTTGGGGTTGAAATGGTCTTAAAAATAATCATGGCTTCTGTAAAACTTTTAAATATTTACAGCTAAGTTGAGGTTATGTGTTCACAGGATAGAGTTGACTTTATTATGCAGGTTCTTCCACTTTATTGCTTTCTCATTTAGCTGCTTGTGTTGCAGTCTTTGCTCTGTAATTCCTGTGTTAACCAAATGCTGACATTTTTAGAACAGCTCCACAATATCTGCTGTAGACTAAGAACGTATTTTAAAACTTCTTTTTCATGCTCATAAATTAAACAGGAAGCCAGTCATGTCACATACATTTGCATTCACAGTGACTTTGTCTGTTGTCTATTCACTTATGGAACTCTGTCCATGAAAAAAGAAAGTCACACAGAGCTGTGAATAACTGAATAATGGTGCCACAAAATGCAGCTACACCCAATTGTTAAGTTTAATATTACAGCAGCAAAAAACAATGCAAACATAAAACAACAAAATCATTATTTAAAATCAATGTTATGATGGGCAAGTTACAGATTTGACCTGTTTTCAAGTTTAGGTATATAAAAATTACCATTTGCTTTTTCCTATTGGAACAAGATTTCATGTAATCCTCAGAAACAGCTATTTTAATGCAACAAAAGAGACTTTTATCATTTTAGTAAATTCTGAAGGTCCCTAAAAAAAGTAACATTTGTGGTGTTACTAGGGGTGTGCGATATATATCGAAATTCTTATTTTGACGATGCAGCAGGCATTATCGAGTTATCGACCCCACTTGGAAATAAACAGTTTTTAAAAACTGATTACGCTGTGCTGCTCAAGTTTTACTAGTGCGCCTGTCTGCTCCAGATTGATGCAGCAGCATGCTAGTGTTAACCTGCTGCTGAGCTGTGTCAGAAGAAAGAATGCCAGACGAACAAGCTAACAGCTTTGCAGTCGTCGTCTTCCTTTTTAGAACTGGTGACAAGACGTGGGTCTTCGCCTCTCTCCTGGAGATGGTTTGGTTTAAGAGGGAGGACGTCCTAAAAACCAGCCTAATCTGTCCTTTATGTGGAAAAGCGGTTGCAGTGAAAGATGCTGCCACAACGAACCTGTTTCACCATCTCTGGACCAACCACCGGACTCGGTACGAGGAATATGAAAAGCTTCGGGGGTCTGTCAAATCCCCGGCAGTGGTGACAGAAAAAAAAAAAATCAACCAGAGCAACAAACTTTGGCGGAGTCATTTGTCAAAAAAAAGTTTACCAAAAGAAAAGACATAACCAAAACGGTCACAAATTACAGTGGATTGCGAGCATTATTCGTTCCGCAAAAGTGTTCGTAATCCAAAACAAAGTATATCAAAGCGAATTTCCCCATAAGAAATAATGGAAACTCAGATGATTTGTCTCACAACCCAAAAATATTTTAATAAAAATGATTAATACAAAATATAAAGTCAAACCAGTCAAACCAGCACTCACTTTCTTGACTGAAACGTCCCATCCAGAGAACTTTTACTACTTCTCTTATTAATGAAATCTGTTTCTGTACATTTACTGCGGTTATTGAGCAAATGTAAATATGCAGACATCCCTATAAAACCTTTTTTTTTTTTCAATAGCAACTGGACTTGTTTTAGTTTCTTGATGACGTTTCACCCCTCCATTCCAGAGGTCTTTCTCAAGTCTGACTGACTGGTAGGAGTAGCAGGTTTATAAACCCAGTGTGGAGTCCTCAAATCTATCTATCTATCTGAGGAGGATGTGTCTGAGGAAGAGGATGATGTTCATTATGCCCCTTATTCAGTGTCATGTGACTTGGAAATCACATTTCTAACAGAGATAGTGTCCACACACACATACATGCGCGCACACACACACTGACCCCACATTGTTTTTCAGTGTTCAATTTTCTAATTTGACTCGTAACACCACAGATGTCATTATACTTAATAATGTTAAGAAAAAAAATAAACACAAGCAATTTTTTTGGTAGATGCGCTCTAATATCAGTGTATTAGACTCAGATAATATACTTACCCATTGTCGACCCTATTGGAGATGTAATGAGTGAATTAAAACAGTTGAAAGCTAAAACAAGTGGTATATTTTAAGAAGAAAGGTCTATGGGTCCAAAAAAATAACAGTTTTTACATGAGTATGAATACAAACTAAGTTAGCTATAAGTTTGGAAAGTTAATATTGCATGATAACTATTGTTTTTTGAGTATTTTGGGCTGAGTTAAATCACGGGTCAAATTTGAACCGCTAACACTAAAGATATGGGCAGCTTTCTAACAAAATACAAGGGCTAATGTATGTATCCTCCTCAAGAGGCATACTTCAGACTTTTTTTGTCTGTCAAATTATTAAATGATTAAATTCAAGATTCAAAGAACTATTAATTTCAGCAGGAAAGTGTGTCATTAGGGGAACATAAACCGTTCCTGTCCAGAGTAGAAGAAAATAGCCATCTTCCCGTGTGCTACAGATCGATTTCACACCTACAGGCTTTAGTCTGTTTGAATCAAACTCAAGTTTGTTTCCCCCGTTGGTGCAGTTCATTTGGTCCGGTGTGAACACAGTAATCGCACTGGGGTGCGCACCAAAACAACCACACTGAGACCCCCAAAAAATGGTGGTCTGGATCTGAATCAAAAGCAAACTCTGGCGCGGTCCTCCTGGTGAGAAAGCATACCGAACCAAAACAGGACCAAACGCTATGAATCTCATTATCTGAGGATACACCTAAAACATGCTGCAGGATGAATCACAGACAAACATGAGAAGGTGCAATGTCTCACAGACATCTGGTCGGATGAATGTGCAAGTGATTTAACATGATAAACAATCACCAAGAGGACGACCGACCCACGTTAATATTCATCATGTAATTGTCTCCTATGACATAGAAATATACAGTGGTCCACGACACAAGATCTACTTCCTGTATTTACTTTTGTTGCTCCTGCGGCAGACACATCTGACCAATGAGCGTAGAGAAAGTTCTCACGTGATTTCAAGTGACGCAATTTGGTCCGCTTAGATTTTTCCCTTTGTGAAAGGAAAGGGGAAAATTATACAAATGATACTGCCACTTTTTGATCCAGATGAAGGCAAAGTGAGTCGCCCTTCATCACCACTACTTCTTTGATGTCAGCTTGGTGTGTCTCTGCCCTATGCTACCCTCAAGTCTTTTCAATAATCTTTTCAATAAGGCCTCAATGGCAGAGAGTGTTTGATTGACTGATCTGCCAGAAATCCAGCTGCTGAAATCTTGTATCCAATAAGAATGGGCAAATATTTCACTTGCAACTGCAACAATTAGTTCCCAAATGATTAAAAAGTATAATTAAGAGAAAAGTGGCGATAAATGTGCCCCTCTCCCAGTGTGTTGCAGCATTAAACTTTGATAACTTTGATTTGATTTTTAAGTACACTTAAGATGCTCAGACTCAAATCACAGATATGAGTTTTTATTATTTTCCACTTCTTAAGTTGTTCTTGCGTATTATTGATGTGGTACTTCGGAAGGAGTATCATCTGACCTTACTTTGACCTTTGGCAGGAAACCTGTTGCCAGGGGATCAGATCTTGGAGGTAAATGGTGATAGTCTTGTAGGAGTCACAAGTGAAAGGTAATCTAATAAAATCTTACTGCTCTCATCTTTGTTTGAAGCCCATGATTGACTGACATAATGGTGTACCCATTATAACAAGTAACAAACTGGAACAGGTGTAACAATTTAAATTGTGTTTTTTATTTGTTTGTTTTACAGAGCTGTGGATATACTGCGAGCTGCGTCTGCAACCAACCATATGCGCCTTCTCATAGCCAGAGATGAGGAAGCAAAGTAAGCTGATGTCTATGTATGCAATACATTTATATGGTATGTCATGTTCTGCCTGTAAATCCTCAGTAAAGAGACTGTGGTGCACGCAGGATTTACACCTCAGCTGTGGGAGAGGGCACATATCAGAAAATAGAAGTCAGTAATGGTAATAGCAATGTCACTTTGGATTTGTTGGAAAGACCCATGTGTTGGCAAGTGATATCTTTGCATTAATGAAGGTTAAAACATGAACCTCATGTCCACTGTAGTTTCAAGATGATTATTACTTATAGTACATACAGTAACACAATGTTACTGTTGTAACTGTGTTGAGGTAGCCTGGAGTCTTTGTCTTTGTACTGCATGCAAAGAAGTGACAGCAGACTGAGCAAGGGAAGAGAGCTTAACGTAAAGAAGCTAATGTACATAACGTAAGCTCCTGATGAGATGAGCCCTGTCTATAAATCTGTGTTCCATGGTTTAACTAGCCTACAGCTCAGAGCGGGATAAGTGACTAGGGTTGGGGGGTGGGCCTTCAATATATTGAGTAGGAGTCTTGGAAAATATAATAATGCAATGAAAACAAAACTTGAGAGTTATCATAACCTCAGCAAGCTTAATATTTGTCAAATGGAACAGATCAAAATTTGTTACTATGTTCAAGCCACCAAAAATGTCCAAATCACATCACATCAGTTGAGAGCTCATAAAACAGCTGGTGATGATATCATCATCAGAAACTCAACAAATGAGTACAAAAATAAAGGTTTACGTAGGATTACGTGGGTACTGCCAAAAATGTAAATACATTT
Organism: Ctenopoma kingsleyae; assembly: GCA_032353495.1. Taxonomy (NCBI): domain Eukaryota; kingdom Metazoa; phylum Chordata; class Actinopteri; order Anabantiformes; family Anabantidae; genus Ctenopoma; species Ctenopoma kingsleyae. The sequence continues at coordinate 861,090 of JAUBNQ010000027.1, read as the reverse complement.
TTGAGCATGAAATAAATTCGTTTTTGCTAATTCTAATTCTAATAGAAATAATAGTATTAAGTCAACAACATGCTGCAGTGTAAAAGCACAGTCACAGTTAAAAGTAGTTTTTTTTTGTGTTTTATAAAAAAATCTGGAAAAAAGTACAAACCAAACCATATTTTTCTAAGTTGCAGTGAGTCTCTTTACCCAGCCACTGTTTAAAGGCAGGAGGCAAGACCATTAGTTTTCTGGACATAGAGAAATGCAATACTATATCATCTTCAGAGGAGCCTAAAAGAGCAAGTTCATTACGCCAAGTATATTTTTAACATTTTTCTTTTTGTTTTTCAACAAAGGAGAGAATTTGCTGAACTGCTGGAGAAATATGGATCCAATGGTAGCACAGGATCAACACGCAATTCTCCCATCCAGCAAGGTAGGCAAATCCCTGCTTAGTACTTTCTGTGATGCACTTATCATATTTTTTCCAGAAGCACTGAGCAGATCTCCTGCTCATTTGAATATACATGTTCACACTCCTGTATTAAAGGTGCATTTAAAATTTCCTCAGTGCCACAAAACACATGAGAAGAAAGATTCCTCTTTCAGGAGGGACAGATGTACAATAGACGTTCTGTGTACAAAAGAGAGCAGCATAGTGAAATAACAGTATGATTAATGATAAAATCACAATAGTTTGCAACATGAAGAACATGATCAGCGAGGACCTCAAGCAACTTGCAGGCACTCCAGAACAACCATTCTGTATTTGACAGAGTAGCCTAAAGGGTAGATGGAGTAAGTCGGCCTTTAAAAATGGCTTATGACAGTGCACTTGCACAACATCTGCTTTAGTCGGGAAGAAGGCAGCCAGCTGGTACTGATTTGTTAAAACAGGGCTTTAGCATGTGAGCAGTGAGACATAAATTTAAGGTCATACTGAGATAAAACCTATAGACATTATGTGTAAGGTACACTACCAGTCAAACGTTTCGCCACACATAGAAATCGAAAAAAAAATACAGTAGAAATAGAAAAAAGGCCTATCATATCAGAAATATAGTGTAGACATTGTTAAGATTGTAAATGACTAATGTAGTGGGAAGAGCTGTTTTTAAAGGAATGTTTACACAAATGTACAGAGACATAATATCAGCAAATTTTAGTACTGTCTTACATTAGAACATTATGTTTGCTAATGGAAGTTTATTAAATTAAGAGGATAACTGATCATTAAAAAACCCTTTTGCAATGATGGTAACACAGCTAAAAACATGTATCTTTTCATGAAAAACATGGTAAATCGTAAGTGTGTCCAAACTTTTGACTGGTAGTGTATGGAGAAACTGTCAGTTACTATGACCATCTGACAAGCAGTTATGATGAAATATACTGGTCCTTTAAGACCAGCATTACACGTCTGACCATCTTTACTGTAGTTCAAAGGTGACAACATTTGGATAAATACTGACTGCAGCTCCTGAACTGAACTGTTGACTTATGTTTAGGAGACAGGGTGGCCTGACCAGTCCACAAAGTCTGAGGTATAGTGAAGGGAAATGGAGACACAGTTGTCACCTCTGGTACACCTCGACTGCAGACCATACAGGTGAACATACGGTGGATGGTCAGTGCGATAATCCATGAGATAATCACAATCCATGTAAGAAGCCAACAAAAACAACCTACAGTTTTTTTTCTCCCCTAGCAAGGCAAGGCCAGATGATGTGGAATTTAGTAGAAAAATCACAAACCATAATCCTCACTGTGCCCCAGGCTTATTCAGGTTGGTGTAGGTGTAGTGGAGCAGGTGGACGATGCCATCATTCACTCTAAATTGAGGCTGATATACAAGCTGTAGTGTGTCCAGTTAGAGCCTGACCAGATGCCGAAGGGATTCCAGCATCAGTCTCTTGAAAGCCTTTATTATCATTATCTGTAGTAATGATCATTGCCTGTAGTCGTTGGAGACAAAGGGGCATGTTTTCAGTCAGCAGTTCATTTCAGTTTTCTAGCAGGGATAGAAAGACATTCTTTCACAGTTATATGTCCAAGAGTCTCCATCTGTGAACGGAAATGGCCAGTTCCACACCTTTTCTCTTACTACCCCCTGACAGTGTTGAAGCTGTCTTTAGAAATATAGAAAGTTGATTCTGTTCATCTGGACAAAGTTTTACGTTTCAAAACTCATCTCCTCCTCAATCTCAGCTGACTGCAGGTTTCCCCAACCTTATAAACCGTACCTGTGCATAATCACCGAAATTAGCATCATTGACTAACAATGGGCCGTATGATCAATGATATGCACAGTCAGTCAGCTGAGACTGAGGAGAAGACTTGGATGAGTCTTGAAACGTATTTCCCACTGAAAAAACTTTGTCCAGATGAACAGAATCAACTTTCTAGTATTTCTTTACCTGGATTATTGAGCATGCATCGAGACCTCTGTAGAAATACTGGAGTCAGGAATGCTGTTTTTCAGCCATTTCTCTGGGAAACATATCAGACTACACTCTCACGATGTTCTCCTTCCTTAGCAGAGCTGTCAGCTCATTCATTTAATTATACAATAAGCTCACACTGAGCTTTGTAGAGCTTTGCAAGTCATAGGCACATATTGACATAATGAGCCTGGTTCTGCTGGAGGTTTCTTCCGTTAAAGGCAGTTCTTCCTCTCCACTGTCGCCTAGTGCTTGCTCAAGTGGGACTGTTTTCTATAATATTCTGTATATATAAAATGTGTATGGTCTTAAATCTTACACTGTAAAGTGCCTTGAGATGAGTGCCTTATGTTGTGACTTGGCGCTATATAAATAAAGTTGAACTGAACTGAACTGAATTGAATTGAATTGAATTGAACTGAATGTTTGACTGTTATGTCCCACATTGCTGTTCGTTCCCCATTTGCTCACACAGAAGCAAGATCTCTGAGAACTCTTTAATTTCTTTTTAAAGAATCCATGACAAATCTTTAAAGTGCTGCATGAATAGCCTCCCTACTATGAGACCGACCTTTGATTCTGAGGACAGGAATGAAAGAGATGTCTACATAAAGCAGTGGCTAAAAACAAGTCTGGGGGATATTTTGGCTGCTTTCAACAGTTGGTTTGGTCAGCATGTTAGGTATTATTCAGTGCTTAGAGTCGCTCAGGCTTAAGAAATGTTTCACAGGACAACATGTTTTTCAGTGGAGAACCTCAGTGCTTCTGGAACCATCTGTAGCAGCAGCAAACTGATAAGAGCTTCTGTTTAAATATGTCTGAAATGCATAAAACATTTATTCCCTGCACTACGCGGCTTAACACATACCAACACAAAACCTGATGCTTGCCTTCTACTGCATCATATAAAAAGGTATATTGCTAATTTGGTGATTAATTATCTTTACTTATCCTTTGTTTCGTGTTTCCTATTCATTTTTGCCAAACTAAAGGGGGTCGCTACCTAGATAGTACATCATCTGGTTCTTCATCTCGCTCCCAGAGTCCTTTGTTGTTGAGTCCAGGAGGCTCTCAGAACATGTATAACAACAGTGGGCCCATGCTTCGCTCCCTCAGGTAAAATTTAAAACAAGGTTGACATGAAAAATCACACTGCTGTTGCTACAAGAGTGAGTTGGCACACTGTGGCCAGCAAATACTGCCATGTCCTTACTATTCTGGAAGCCGGGCAGTAGAGATATACTGAAGGTATATTTCAAATAATTTCAAATAACCTACACCTAGACCAGGGGTCGGCAACCTCCAGCATTAAAAGAGCTATTTGGGCCTGTTTCCCAGCAAATAAAACACATATGGAGCTGCAAAACCAGTTGATTCCTAAAATGGAGAAAACACTGCATATATAGTTTCATTACACTAACAGGATGTTGTAGACCAGACAGTTTGGCAGACAAAAATACCTGTAAATATTTAACTCATATGTTCAGTATCAATGTAACTGTCATTTACGCTGATTGTGAACATATGATCATTCGCAAATACGTTCCCTAAGAAAACGTATTTTTGAATGCAATTAAGTTGTATATGAACATAATTTTTAGGAGGACTGTAATTTGTTACATTTATGAAATAAAGGAAATACAAACAGAAAACAACTGACATTTTATTTCTATTTGTAACCCTTCTGTGTTCCTGTCATACTCTGTGCCTCATCAGTAGCCACTGACACCAAGTGGGTGGTGTTTATTTTTCGTCCTCCCCCCGTCTTTGGCCTTTAAGTGGTATCAACTCAATGATTTCTTCCTGTGGCCCAGCAGAGAACACATATCTGCATAACAGCACTGTTTGTTCAATATCACTTACTTCTTTTGATTCGTCACAGGCGACTGAGTACGCTGTAGCCGAATTAATGCTTCGTCAGCAGTGTAAGCAAATGAATCTGTCCATGAACCACTAAATGTTCTATATTCATCAGAAACTGTTCTTTTTTGGATTTATCCATGTTTAGCTTACCGGTGGTTGAAAGTTTAAAGCAAGTCACTTGCCAGGCGGCGACCGGTGATGCACAGGGGACAACCACTATAGTGCTGTGATGCAAATTTTGATCTGCAAAATATTACATCACGTTTTATTTTAATGTTACAAGATCTCCTTAATCTCCAAAATAACAACTATTACATTGATAAAACTAATTAAATAAAAAATAACAAATTAAATTACCATTTATGCAAATTATTTTTGTATAAAAATGAGCCGCAGCAGAAGGATGAAAGAGCTGTACGCGGCTCCGGAGCCAGGTTGCCGACCCCTGACCTGGACGCTGTAACTAGCCAATCCAGGTCATGTGGTCACAGAATATAGTGCTTGAAAAAATCATTGTGAATGAAGAAAGTAAAAATGAAACAGCAATCAAGGTGCTTTGGTGTCAGTAGCTCCCTGAAATTTGTTTTTCTTGGGTGAAATGTCTGTCGTGCCAGAATATTTCTTTATATACTTTTCATTAATGACCTGGGTTCTGTTTTCAGAGCAGGCGTAAACTGCAGGCAAACAGATGTGTAACAAAGCAAAGAAGTGTGCTTTGCCCTCTTTGTTATTTGGCATCTTCCTTAGCCACACTGAGGCTCTGTCCACACCTATGCTAGCTAGGTATTTTGGTGTCTCTAATGAACAATCCACATTTTGAAATAATTTCCTGGGATTGATCATATTTAGCACTCTTCTCCATTCACCTCATCAGAGAGTTTGAAGAGCACAGCGATAATCTGTCTGTCTGATATGAAATGTACAAAATCTGTTTGATAAGAATACCTGAATTTCATTTTTCAAAAAAACTTAGGTGTGTCCTAAGCAAGATAAACAGTGTAAACATAAACTGTCCAGTGCTGTCTGGAAGTAAAACTGTGAAACTAGAAAATGAACTCAAACATACAGTGTTGTGAAATAGTGTTTTCAGATTTTTATTTTATTTATTTATTTATTTTTGCCTTTTTGCCACACTTAAATGATTCAGCTCATCACAACACAAAGATAACCTGAATAAATACAAAATGCAGTTTTTAAATTTAAAATGAATTTCTTTTTCACACAGGGCCAGGTAGGTTTGGACAAACTTTTCCCTTAATAAATTCAATTTAAATGTAAAAACTGCATTTTGTATTTACTTGGGTTATCTTTGTGTTGTGATTTGTTTGATGATCTGAATTGTTTATGTGCAAAAAAAAAACCAGGAAGGCGTAGTTTTTCACACTGCATAACACTGCATCTGTTTGCATACTGTAGTATCTTGTTACTTAGTAACCAATATACAATATATTCCAAAATAAATCTATATGTGATGTGTTTGAATCTTTGTATTGTCAGTCACCCAGGTGAGGGAGTGATTCAGCTTGTTTCAGTGGCACGATCCGGCAGTTTAGGTATCACCATTGGAGGAGGCTCCAACAGGCCTGATGGGCCTGCAGTCTTCATCCAGGAGGTGCTGTCTGGAGGAGACTTTCACCGGGTAAGAAGAAGTCGGCAACAGCCAGAAATACACAATAATAAATAAAATAAAATAAATTAAACACAAAAAAGCAGATTTTAAATGAGAGGCAAAGAAGAAAGATGCAGTGAAGGGAGTAATGTTGCTCTGTGCCAAATCTGAAAACTGGCTGCTAAATGGGGGAGAATTTTGGAATTTAGTGACCAGAAAACATCCAAATAGACAGGTATATAATCTTTACTGGCTTACATATATTGTATATATTATATACATTAATAAAGATATTCTTACGGACTATGGTTGATGGGGACTCCTAATTCCTGACTTAACTCATCTTTATGTTTCTATAGTAGCAGCCACATTTTTGATTGTCTGCATTAAATAATTAAAACAAAAAAATAAAGTAAAATCATATTGACATCTATATTATATAGTTATAATTTATGTTAGTGCTCAGCATTAAATTAACACACACAGGCTGAAATAACTGTATCCTTCTTACTCTGACTATTGAGCTTATTAGCTTATATTAATATTGATATAATATGAAGGAAAGAATAACAGGGAGAATGTGAGTCTGAAGGTCATATGACAAGATCCTCTAGAAGATATCACTTCACCCGATTTTGTGAAACCACCCTCCATCCTAACCACTTGTGCATGAGGTTTCACCTTTGCTATGCTGGTTGTATCTCTTGAGACTAGACTTCAGGACCACAAGGATAAACCACAGTGTAACTGAGATGGATGCGGTGCAGCAGTGAGGGACCAACTGTAGGGAAATGAGGCGAGCACAATGGAGGAAGGGAGGTGGGAGACAGAATGAAGGAGGATGAAGAATGCATGTGCAGACCTCTGCAGCTTTAGTTCGAGATTAGTGTAAAATAGTGCTGAGCCATGCTGAGCCATGCAATCTTGCTGATCCTGTTTCTGTGGCTAGCTCTGTAAAACGGACATCGTAAAGCCATATCCACCCACACACGTCACACTTGTTTAACTATCCTCTGTAAGATACTAGATACTGTATCTTTACAGTGTGGTGGAAAGTGGTGGTACAGTGGTTCTCAACTTTTCTGAGTCACGACCCCCAAGATATCATGGTGTTGGTGTTGATGACCCCCCCCCAAAGGCTGCTGTAGTGGTCCCTCTGAACTAATGTGTTCCTTTTGGCAGCTGATCTGATTCCCCTGTAGGTCTGAATCTGTACAAAAGTGGCTTAACTTATCCCTAACCAAAAAGTTAATTTACTTTAAAGTTATGATAACTGAAGGTTAGCTTAGGCTTGCCTACATTTCATAGTTAGTTACAGATGTTTTCTGGCTTCTTGTTTCAAATTAAGTTTTGATTGTAGTTGAATTTAGTCCAAAAATATGTTTCTTATTTTCTTTTTCAAAAACTTGGTAAGATTCTGGTAGTATTACTGAACTGAGACTTGTACAACAAAGTACAAAATGCTGCTTTGTATGAACAGATAACTTTCACCAGTTTCTATGCCCATTCATTCATCTTACTGTCACAAAAGATGTAGCCTGTTTCACCATTTTTGTTTGTTTATTTATTCATTTTTGTGAAAATGGTGATGATATTTACACTGAATGAAATTCAATTCAATTCAGCTTTATTTGTATGGCGCGAAATCACAACAAAAGTCGCCTCAAGGCCTACCAAGACCCAGGGACGGATTATGGGTTGTGTGGGCCCCTGGGCAAAATGTTTGCGAGGGGCCCCCCCCTCAAAAAAAAACAAAAAAAAAACGCAAGCATTGTCTGGGATGGCTAGTTGCTACGTCGTCATGCCACTTGTGGGTCCAAACTAGTGCGGCGTACGCGTACCGTGTTGTAAAAGCAGAATGATGTTGACAAAACTATCTTTTGCCGCTTTTTCCCTCGGAAAAAGTGAAAAGAAGGTGGCTTAAGTTGATACAGAAGAATGTAGGCCCTCTAAAAGGGCATATGGGCAAGGCACAACTAGGAGAGAGAGAAGACACAAAGTTATTAACATGCAATGATGGCATAAGAGGATGGCAGAGAGAGAGAGAATGACGAGAGGAGCTCAGTATCTTATGGGAGGTCCTCCAGCAGATTAAATCTATAGCATCATAACGAAGAGATGGTTCAGAGTCACCTTAGCCAACTCTAACTATAAGCTTTATCAAAAAGGAAAGTCTAGTCATAAAGGTGAAGAGGGGGTCTGTCCCCCGAACCTGGATTAGAAGCTGGTTCCACAGGAGAGGAGCTTGATAACTAAAAGCTCTGCCCCTCAATCTACATTTGGAAGTCCACAGCCACAAGTAGATCACCACTCTGCAAGTGAAGTGCTCTGCTGGAATAGTAAGGTTCTATGAGGTCTTTAAGGTATGCTGGGGCCTGGCCATTAAGAGTTTTGTAGAGTTTTGTGAGTAGGAACTCTATTCTAGATTTTACAGGGAGCCAATGGAAAGAAGCTAATGTAGGAGAAATATGATCTCTCCTGCAATCAGGACTCTGGCTGTAGCATTTTGGGTTATCTGGAGACTTTTGAATGCATTATTGGGACATCCATCAGTGATGAATTACAATAATCAAGTCTAGAAGTAACAAATGCATGGACTAGTTTTTCAGCATCACTTTGAGACAAGACAGACAGACAGACACTTTATTGATCCCCAAAGGGACATTTCAGTGTTGCAGTAGCCATTAAAAAGTCATATTACAGAACAGTATAGAAACAAAAAAAATACAACATAATAAATATTAACACAGGAAAAATAAAATAAATACAGGAAAAAATACACATCAAAGCACATTTCCAGTCCAGTCTGTTGTCAAGATGGACACCCAGGTATTTGTACCCCTCCACCACCTCCACTTCCTCTTCCAAAATGGAAACGTGTTAAAGCTGGTTCTGTTTCTCCTAAAGTCCACAACCATCTCCTTTGTCTTGGTTACATTTAAGGTCAGGTGGTTGTTCCTACACCATTCCACAAACCGGTCCACCAGGTCTCTGTACTCTGCCTCCTTGTCACCGCTGATACACCCAACAGCTGAGTCATCTGAGAACTTCTGCAGATGACAGGACTCAGTGTTGTACTGAAAGTCAGAGGTGTACAGGGTG
>JAUBNQ010000027.1:831219-841977 GCA_032353495.1 Ctenopoma kingsleyae | reverse complement strand
GTTGGGGAATGGCTGCAATCACAGCATTGTAAGATGGTGAAAGATGTACCCTTAGGCCCCCTCCTCAGTTCAGAGATAGTTGTTCCTTTTTTACGTAAATGGCCTCCTTGACTACTCTCTCAAACCAGCGTTCCTCCCTGTCCAGGATCTGTACTTCTCTATAAGGTTGGGGAAACCTGCAGTCAGTTGAGACTGAGGAGGAGACTGGGATGAGTCTTGAAACGTATCTCCCACTGAAAAACTTTGTCGAGATGAACATAATCAACTTTCTAGGATTCCCCTACCTGGATTATTGAGCATTCATTGAGATGTGTAGATATGTAGATAATCTACTGTATGAAGAATAGAGGATTAGGGCCACCTTAAAATATGATTCAACTGTTTGTATTCTTTGTTCATTTCATAAATGAAATTTTAAAAAACATGTTTCCAGCACTACTGTAAAATTCTTTGGTTTAATTGCAGAAGGAGTTGAGATCTGGACACGGCACAACTGTCAATCATTCAGTGAAACTCATGTTCTCTTTATAAGTATTCATAATTTTTTACATTGTTTTATTTTGTTTTTTTAAGCAGATTCACACCAAAAATTCAAATTTAGAACTCTTTTTTCCAGTTGTAACACTTTTCCACCTCTGCCTCAAGCTCTATATTTATCTAAATATTGAAAAAAAAAAAAAAAAAAAAAAATATTGCTCTCTCAGTCTTACAGACTCTCACGCACTGTTCATTTGTACATCATTTTTACCTTATCAGGACATTTTTCTCTGCTCCCACTCTCATCACTGCCGTCCAGCTTCCGATCTTTGCACCTACAGCTTCATACAGTCTCTGGCTGTCTCTGCCCGCTTCAATTTTAATCAGCCGTAGGTTGGTCCTAATCTAGTGATTCATTAATGAGATTAGAGAGACACAGAGAGTTTAAATGTTGAATACAGGCACAATTCTTTCCTGATCCATTGGCTCCTTTGCAAATGCAAACGAAAGAGAGAGAGAGTGACAGAGAGGGGTGGATTATGGATATTTTTTAGCTTTGAGAGATACAGTGATACTGTAGGTGAACAGATGTCACAAATGGCGAAAAGCAAATAAAAGAAGAATACAGAGAGGAATGAACATTAGAACTGCTGAACATTATTGATTTGTTGGTTCTTCTCTTAACATTGAGAGGTAAGATATTTATGCATATTATTGTATATGAAGCCAGTTTAAGGTCCAGGCAGCAGATGGCTGTGACAGGGATTGACTGTTCAACATATAAAGCTCTGCTTTTTTTTTGTTACTGGGTCAAAGATTGAAATGGACAAATGTCATTCCATTGTCCATTGTCAGATTTCTAGTGGTTGAAATTCAGCACACAGGTTCAATGTTAATATACAGTACATTACATACAGTAAAGTACTGGGTGTACATGTGCTTTTTTGTCTGTACATTCAGTACAGAGACAAGAAAGCAAAGAAGTCAAAATGTTCCCAGAGCAGGAGTTACAGCGTTCTTTCTAAAGCCTTTTGCTCAGCCTTGCTTCTCTGCATGTCTGAGGAAAAGATGTAGAAAGTAAATGTTTTTTAATCATTGCTCAGTGAAGAATCTTGCAAATATTACATTTTACACCATAATAAACTAGAAATAGAAGTTCAAAGTTCAAGTTTGTTGATCCATCAAGATAAAATGAGTTCAGTCTAACTAACTGTGATGTGAAGTGTCCTCCATTCATGAAGCTAATAATATTCAGTTTGCTTCCAGATAAGTGTTGATTCAGATTTACAGTCTCAGCAGACAAACCCGACCTTTGTATATGTAAATGTAGTGATGACAATTATATTGACCTTTTTCATCACTTTATCACTGTGGTGTGCTTCTTTCTTCATTTCTGTTTCTGTTTGTCTTTGTACCTGTGTGTCTGTCTCAGGCCTTGTCGTTCCTGGGGTTGGATGTCACAGAAGAGAAGAGAAAGAAGTTGAGGCAGAGTCTCACCACAGACCCACAAGGCACTGTGGCCTATGGAGGTGAATCACACACTCAGGCACAAACAGACACACACATGCAGGTTTCTCTATATTGTTACTGACATAAAGCAATTTCAATGCCCTAATTCTAACTTTAACCGTGAAAAGTCCTTTGAATTTATGAAGACCTATTAAAAAGTCCTCAAATCAATTGTATTAAACAAATAGTTGTCCACTGAAACACTCGCATACACAGAAAAGTCACACACACTTCCATTTGTGTCAGCAGCAAGGTGAAAAATCTGTGTTGAAATCCTGTCAGATCACAGGCTGATGTCCCTAAGTGGTTGTGTCACTTGTGTAGAGCATCACATTGTGTAACCATCAGGCATATCTGCTTGGTCTACACAGGCAGTCTGTCAAAGAGCATTTTTTCCATGAGTTCATGCTGAATGTACCTGTCCATACATATACATAGAGATAGAGAGAGAGAGCGAGAGAGAGAGAGAGATACATACAGTATATGTATCTATATATATACTGTATATAGCAGATTAACAAATGTTATGCATGTTGTTATTTAAAAATGCAATGTTCATCTTCAAATATACACTACCAGTCAAAAGTTTGGACACACATAGAAATCCATCCATTTTCTTAACCGCTTGTCCTCGTAAGGGTTTGCGGGGGGTGCAGGAGCCTATCCCAGCTGTCATCGGGCAAGAGGCGGGGTACACCCTGGACAGGTCGCCAGTCTAACGCAGGGCACACACGTAGAAATCGAAATTCTATCAAATCAGAATAACTGTGAAGACATTGTTAATATTGTAAATGACTAATGTAGAAGTAAAGAGCTGTTCTTAAAGGAATATTTACACAAACGTACAGAGACCTAATATCACCAAACTTCAGTACTGTCGTCCATTGTTATGTTTGCTAATAGAAGTTTATTAAATTAAGAGGATAACTGATCATTAAAAGCACCTTTTGCAATGATGGTAACACAACTAAAAACACATATCTTTTCATGAAAAACATGGTAAATCCTATGTATGTCCAGACTTTTTACTGTTAGTGTATGTTATAGACTATAGAGTCACTTTTGTAGATATTTGGACAGTGATACAGTTTTCATCATTTAGGCTCTGTGCACCACCACAATGAGAGTGAAACGAAACTGTAAGATGTGTTGTAAGTGTGACTGACATTTAACATGGTATGTGTTTACTTGTTAATCATTTTACAAGGGCATAAAACAGCTGGGCAGCCAGTTGTCCATATTTATGAGCCACGAAAGTTGTGGGTCCACATCTAAAAATGTAATTGTAGTGTAAATGTAATTCTTACACTTTCCTACACTTTTTGTACAGTATTTTGGATCAAACCCTACAATTAAAGCTGCTGTTCAATAGATAATTTCTGAAAGTAAGATAAAGCCATATGGCTAGAATAATGATGATGTGGACACAGGAAAGAAAGCCAAGTTATTTAAAAACGGAAATGTCTGTTTACAGATTCTAGCCTCCTGCTCATGGATGATACCATCCTGCACACATCTGCACAGTAGAGCTGCAACTAATGATTATTTTGGTAGTCGACTAATCTCTCAATTTTTTTATCGATTAGTCACGGTTATTTCATGCCTGACTATAGGCTCATTTAAGATGAGCATGTTCTGTGCTGCTGGTTGGTGATGCTGGTTAGTTTTACGTCTGACTTGACACCAACTTGCTCTGAGATCATGCCTACGTAGACAACAATAACCTTGTGAGATCAAGGCAGCCGCAGATTTTGGAGCAAGGCGCTGCAGTTGATCTCCAACGACTGCAAAACCTCAGGGCATGATGGGAAACACCTGCTCTCACCTGATCTAAGATCTGATTGGTTTAGGTGTTGGATCCACAACAGGATGTTTAGTAGAAACGTTTTCTCTTTTAAATTGAAATATTTTGATTCATTAGTTTGAGTTTTCACTGTAAAGATCGATTCTTTTACAGAATAAATGCTGTGACTGATTAGAAAAAGTCGATTGTAGACTTAAACTAGACTCTTTAAGATTACTAAAATAACATCTGCACAGATGTTTCAGTCCTGACAGTCTAAATATGTGACAATAATCGAAAGCATCCGGCCTCAGAGGATGTGAGCATTTGGTACAAACAGGAGCTCGAAGGCTGATAGAAAAGTTAGAAACTGTCCGACTTCATAGCGGATTTTCAGAAACTACTGCTCTGGCCGCTTGTTCGTCTCTTTTCCAGGCGCAGTTCATCACGAACAAGCTTTATTTTGATGCCTGCGACCTGTGGTTAAACATCCTGTTCTGATGTTCACGTGACACTAACTTTACTTACCTCACAAGAGACGCGGCGTCACAGCTCCAGGATGTTTGCGTTTCAGATGCTAATGCACCGCGGTGGTGCTGCCGTGAAAAGAAAGCTCCGCTTTACATTATCTGCATTCAGCTTTTTCCCCCCACTTTTTCGGTGAAGTGCTCTCACACTTTAATAAGTTTTTGTCTAATTTTTTTCCATCTCCTCCTCTCTGCGACTCGCCATTGTAACAACGTTTTATTTTACATACTTCTACATAGACGTTCTTCTTCGTTAGTGTGAATGTGTGCAGTCTTGACAAACAGTAACAAACGATACTGCCCCCAGACGTTCATGTAGTGCATTGCAGTTACAAAAACCAATGTGTTTCTTCGTGACTGGAGCCTCTATTGAAGTTTTTTATGACGCGTCGACAATAGAAAATCCGCGTCGACGATTTTTTGTAATCGACGTCCCTACTGCCCTACTGCACAGATGATTATTTTCAGAGCTTTTGTTGTTCTACCTTCACATTTAAAATACTTTTACTTACTTACTTTATGTTCTTTCTTTGCAACAATGTTTAAGGTGAATATATTCAGTCACAGTTCTTACAATTTGACATGTCAGCATTATCTCAGCACTATTTAATCTTAGGATGGTCAGTCAAAGGTGCACCCCATGTAGAATAGTGTGTCTTACTAACAAACCCAATTTCTGAACCAGGAAATGAGGAGAATTCAGTTTAAGTAAAGAAACAACAGAGAAATAATTAATCACATCTGATATGTATGAGGTGAGGTGACTGTTAAACCGCAGGTTATTCTGCACCCACAACTCCAGTGTGATTTAAGGTAATCATCTTCAGTGTTTAAACTGTTTCAGTATTGAGAATGAGGTCTGAAGAAATAGAACATGCACTATAGATACAGTACTGTAAATGAATAATAGTGTCAGTGGACTAATACTGGTGCATTTATTCTGTTCCCCAGACTTTGTGGAGGCCACCAAGAACGTCTTCCAGGAGAACCTGGAGGAGCTGGGTTCCGGAACAGGCCCCTTCATGTTCTCTTATCATGAAGCAGCCAGTCTGATGGACACATCAGCCTTTCATTCACCTGTAAGCAGCTCTCACTGCCTCTTACTGGAGACACCTAGAGACATGACTTCTTAACAGAAAGAAATAAAATGACTAGAAAACACACGAAGAGCTTGGTTTTAAACACATAAACACAAGGTCTCAAACAAAACTGTGTCTTTGTGTATGTTTATGTGTGTCTGCAGACATATGAATCAGAATGCAGCTACAGCAGTGAGGAGATGGAACAGTTTCAGACAGAGGTGAAGCAGCTGCAGACCCAGATGAAGCAGCTTAAGGTGAACACACAAACAAATGCACACACAGACACACACACAATTATGTGACCTCAACAATTATAAACTAGTCACTGCATAGCAGCTGAGCAGTTGTATGTCTAACCAATGACGTTGTAGTCTACACGCATGTCTGTCCAGATTCATATTCATAAGTTTACACATGAGTCCAATGGATGTCTGTCTGACCTATAATATATAATATATAATATATAATATATAATATATAATATATATAATGACATACTTCATTGACCCCTGTGGGGAAATTGTTGCTCTACCAACTGAGCTACTGCCCACCTGTCTAATGAAATTTCTTTGCGAAAATCTTCTTTGCGTTTCTGAAAGACACCACTGAAGAGAATGGGACATACATGAGATCACAGTGACCTTGACTTTTGACCTTTGACCACCTGAATCAGTTCATTCCTGATCCCAAGTGACAATTTGTGCCAAATTTGAAGAAATTCCTTCCAAGCTTGTCTTAGATATCCCATTCACAAGTATTGGGTGCAAATAAAAACAAATGAAAATGATTCAGTTGTCATTTAACTGAAAAAGACACAGTGACTGCAGGAGATGTCAACAATGCATGTATTGGGCAGGATGTGGAAGATGGTTTAATGTGATGTGAATAAACCAGGATTGTGCTAGTTTTTGTCTGATCAAAATGTGATCAGAGTTGTGCTCTGATGTTGGCTGTTTGATCTTGAACTGCTGCCATGATACTGGTTTAAACATCTTTCTGGAATGTGCTGTCGACTCAACATGCTCTCCACTTCTTCTTTTAATTTCTATATATATGCAATAAATATGATTCTAATTACCAGTACCTAAGTCCAGTAATAAACAGTTTGTCAGACTCACACGATCACCTGAGACTGTGGGAGTGAAGTGTAAGGTGCACTCAGTCCAAGCTCAGACAGAAAAGTACTTATAAATGTCCTTGTGACCAAAAGAATGAACCTGTAATAGGACATGATAGTTGACAGCTCAGATTCACTGACCTGATAATGCCTATAAAATGCTACTGCACTACTAATCTGCTGCCTCTTGGCAGGTGATGCTGAAGGACATGGAGCACAGCAAAAAGAATCTGGAGGAGGAGCTGCAGAAAACCTCAGAGGTGAGACACCAGAGAAGACTGTGTCCAAGCTACCACACATAGCACGCTGTGTTATTTCAGATGTTGAAACCAGCTAGTTAAATGTCACTGAGAATTATTTACAAATGTAAATGAACATCTATAGACTGCTGAATGATGTTACCTCTAGCACATAGCTACACATGACAATATTTACAATAAAACATTGTGTTCTGCTTCACAGAAAGCATGCTCGACCGTGGAGGAAAACACCCGTTTGAAGAGTCGCCTGCAGGCAGCTGAGGTGGTGCAGCGGCAGACCAGCAGCGCTGAACAGGACTATGAGGAGGTCATCCAGCTGCTGGAGGCTGAGATCAAGGACCTGAAGAACCAGCTGGCCAGCAGGAGGCAAGTACGAGGAGTGGAGGCCACCAAGGTGAGTCTCAAATCAGCTACTCACTGTTTCCAGTACTCACTTTCCTGTTTCATTCTTTTAACAATTTTCTATTTATAATATAATAAACTAAATATTAATGGAACAATATGTGGAGTTTGCTGATTACATCAATAATAATAATCCAATAATATAACAGTCAGAAGATAGGGTATTTTAAAAGTATTATTTCCATTAACTAATTAATTAATTAACAATTACTTTTTCACACAGGGTCAGGCAGGTTTAGGTGTAGGTTTTTGATACATAGTTCAGTTGTCAGGGTTCATACTTGTTGGATGAATGAGTGAATGCAGGTAAACCGCTAAATTAACTGTGTGAAGAATAAGCCCAACAATTGACTTTGTGGAGTTTAAAAAACACTGGGCTGAAATTTTCCTCTCCTCTGTCTTCTCCTCATCTTTCATTGCTAGCTGGAAACCCCGCAGCACTGTCAGTCCATTGCCTGCTTTTGTAGCCTTGCCTTTGTGAAATACATCAAGCGGCATTTCCAAAAATTATGCTCACTGAGCCACTGAGATCTGCCTCGGTTTTCAGTAGCAGCCTGCTTTGATGAAAAGACTTTATATTCATTTCTTCTCTCTCGCTCTCAGGCTTACTGCCTCACTACCAGTTGCTTTTCATCTCAGGTGGCAAATCCTCCGGCTGTACACTGTCACGCTGCTTCACAGGAATCAGCCACCAGACAAAGCAGTATCCAGTTAACATTAAGATAATAAGGGGAAATGAGAACACAGTGTGAGTGAGCTCCTCAGCATTCCCTACTGAGTGCGTCCACATCCAGTACCTGCCTCCTCCTCCCTCCGTCATTAGTTTTTAGTAGATTTGTAATTTGCACATCATAAAAACAAAACAAAAGGAATCTACAAAAGTACAATGGCAAAAGATTTTGTAAATAAATGATGACAAAAACAATAATGACAATGAGTATTGTGGGTTATGTCCCTGTTTCTAATAATCACATAAATATTGTTGATAAAAATGCACATTGAGCTGCATTTCTTTTGTAACTTATCTGGAAACTTGTCATACACACAAGAAAACCTCACTGGTAGTGTTGTTGATGAAATACAATAACACTGTCTCAGTCAAACTCCCACACATGCACTAAACATTTCTGACTTCAGCACAGATGACTGATCAAGCAGACTTTCACATGCATAGACAGAAATATTGGTACACGATGCAGTCTCTAAAAGTCAAGTCAAAATGTAATAATAATCAAAGTCAAAGTCAACTTTTCTTATTTCCACATAAACAAGACAGATACGCGTCTCTTCTTTAGTCTGTGTTATAACAGAAGCACTGTTGTACTGTGCAAATGAAGTGAAAAAAAACCTGAGATGAGATTTTGATTATATTTATTTATATAAAATACTTTAAAAAAATAATGTAGTTCCTTTATAGTTTGAGAAATATTGTCTTCCTTTAAAGCAAATAAAGCACAGAGGTGTAAATGGGACTTTGCTACGTCAATATAAACTTCTGTTGTTGTAGCATTTATTGTGCAGAAATCATTAAGTGTGTGTGTGTGTGTGTGTGTGTGTGTGTGTGTGTGTGTGTGTGTGTGTGTGTGTGTCAGGAAGAAGTGCTGGAGCTGAACAGGAGGTTGACAACCATTGACTGTCAGCTGAGGAAGTCAGAGAAGAACAGGAAACACCTGGAGATCTCCAACAAGAAACTACTGGGATTTGCTCAGGTACATCTATAACTAGACGACACATAGAAAATGCTTGTCTTTGTTCTCTCCCTTTTTACAGTAAGCTTGTTGAGGAGAGCTGGCAAGAAGCAGCTCTCAGTTCAAACAGAAACAAAGAAAGAAAGAACCGCAACACGAAAAGATTAACATCAGCACAAATACACAATGCTCAATTTACAGAATAAAAAATAATAATAAATGAGTCAAAAGTAGGTCATTTCTGGTACAATAAGCAAGAGCCGAAGGTTGCTGCACTGGAAAACCTGGGGGAGCATCACCAGGGAAGAGTTTGGTGATGATGATGGACTGAAGACTTGCGAAAGGATGTTCTGTGAAAATATTAGCAGATTATGTGTTCCTGGGTACTATGTGTTGAGAGGATCTGACATAGTTCCATCTACACATTAAAGCTGCTCATTTTCATGAAGTAGGTTATTATATAGTGTGTGGCACTATCCAAATACTTGTAGAGTATTTCTTGTAGACTCTTGTAGAGTTTGATTTAATAAGACCTGTAAAAGTGTCACTAAAAGGGAACGTACTCTCTCTTAGACTGGCCGACAGACAATGCTATACGTACAACACTCTGAGCCAGTCAGTAATTCCATGGCAGTTTTAGATATTTATACCTGTGCTGCCAGTCACCCAAACTATCATGGAGACAGTATGCCCTCAAGTGGATGATGAACACACTGCAGCTCTATGTACTGTTCATACTACTGTATATGTGGTGTATGTGTATTGTGAGTCTTTCCTCCACAAACGTCCTTTTTTCAGTTATTGAAATATTGCATGTTTCTATTGTTAAAGCAGTAACATAATCATGTATATACTGTACAGTTCTAACTTCTCCTGCATCTAAAACAAGTACAGTGAATGAGGCTTTTGATTGTGACATGATGAGTGTAATGTAATGGTAACATTATAGTGTACATTACTGCAGGAAATACTATCTATAAAAGCAAGTAGTACTAGTACTAGTAGTGAACAGTTCATTGAGTTTTCAGTAACTTTTGAGACTGTCATGTACTGTACACCAAGATCAAGATGCACTATATATATATAAATATTACCTGTGCAGACCCTGTGATGTGATGTCATGCAAGACAGCAATGTTCTAACTCTGGACAGATGGTATGAGCAAGGCGTGAAGCCATTCATGTCAAAGTGGAATGACCCTCCCTCAACAGAGGAGATGGCCTAAGGCATAATCTATCTTAGACTGTGTGCATGCACTCAAGTAACCAGGTTTCTCTGGTAATCTGGGAACAGGTTTTTATGCACTTAAGATACCTGGTTACTGGATAGCTACATATACATGCAGCAGATGAATAATCCCTGCCCTCCTCTACTTTGGGTTTATTTTGGAAGCATGGCTCATAGCACTGCGGGACAGACACACAAACTGTCTAAATTAGAGAAATACATGGTCAATGTCACTTATTTAGGTGTCTATGTGGCACTTTGTGTTGATTTCAGTTTTACTTGGATTTTGGGGAGACTTAATTTACTTTCATCCAGCTACACATCTCTGCTGAAAGTGGTAGAGTGGCGAGTGTCGGCAGCCTTTAACCTTCACATGCACTTTTGCACCATGAGGAACTGCAAACACCTCTATATAATGACGACATTCAGCATGGTTCTTCAGATCAGCCTATCAGTGAGATAGGTCTACTTCTAAATCAGGCCTTTTTCTCCCTCTGTAAACATTTTATTGTGTTCTGTCTCTGTCGCCTTATGTTGAAGTGACAGGAAAACCTGATGTCTGCTCTCATTCTGTGTTACAGCTAAAAAAAAAACTCTTCTCTTTCTTCTCTTTATTTATATAGCGCCAATTCACAACATTAGTCATCTCAGGGCACTTTACAGTGTAAGGTTTAAGACCTTACACA
>JAUBNQ010000027.1:788179-799871 GCA_032353495.1 Ctenopoma kingsleyae | reverse complement strand
TGTGGTACGTAGCCGGAAAGTAGATTTAGATTTATCTGCTACAATATGGACATGCTGATCAAAGGTAAAACATCTTTGAGCAGTCTAGTAGGGATGGGGTCTAAGAGACATGTAGTAGATTTGAGATGAATTCATTATTGAAATTAACTCAGTATGATCTACAGTAAAAGAAGCAGTCTAAGACTGAGGTCTTACGAACAAATCTATAGCTGTTGGACAAGTGCTTCTGTCCATGCCAGTTGCAGATAGGATCTGATCAATTTTTTCTCTAATAGTTATAACTTTATTTGTAAAGAAATTCATAAAATCATTGCTGTTGAGAGATAAGGAAATCATAGGTTCAACAGAACTATGACTTTGTCAGCCTGGCTACAGTGCTGAAAAGATATGTATGAAAGTCACTATCAGCTCTGTGAGCCTGGCATTAGTTCTAAGGTTCCAGAAATACTGTGGAGAATTTAAAATTGACTTTAAAAGTAAAGGTAGTTATTCTTAAGAACAATGTTCACAAACATGGAACAAACTGATGCTTTGCAAACTCTACCATCAAAGACACCGAGCAGATAAACATTCACATGTACAGTGAAATAGGAGAAAATCTACACACTGCTTTTTCCCAAGTTACTATTTTATTGTCATAGTTGTTTGCTTTAATAACATTTGAACACGCTCAAGCACTCTGCCTGAACGTCACATGAGAAACCAAAAACTGGGTAAAAGCAAAGGGGGACGTGTACACCCGAGATAAACATTTGGTTTCAACTGGTTAATTTCTCTTAAACAATTTCTTTTGCAGTTTACTTTTCTAGTATTTTTATACTCCAAGACAAATCCTGGTCCACATCTGTTTACAGATATAACTTCTGCCATTTGTCATTTATGAAAGACCAAAAAAAGAACAAAAATATCATGTCATGGTGAGTAGACCAAAGGAGGGAGGTGGGAGAGGTGGAGGACTAACCCAGAAATGGCATAGCTGAGCTCTCAATATGAGAAAGCTGACTCGTGTGGACTTCATCTTGGTTGTCATTTGCTCTAAAACAGGTTCATTTTCACATGAGTTTTTGTCTGAAGCTGATCTTCGGCACGCAGAAGGGGGGCGCGACAGAGAGGTGCTGTTGCCCCTGACAACAGTGTGGGCAGGTTATGACCAAGCTCCGACTGTTCCTTCTCACCAGGATTCGCAGACAGCTCTTTCCTCTTCAGTCCCTCTCCGCGACCAGCTTCAGCACTTTACCGATGGCAATTGTCTTACCTGACACACAGAAACACCACAATTAATGACCATTAGCTTTATATTTAACATGTCTGAGTAACTAAAGGCTAAATTAACTCCAACGGAACAGTTTCTGCAGGTGCTCTACCTTCGTCCCGTAAGGTAAATCGCCCCATCTGAGGAAAATCTTTAAAGGTCTCTAGGCAAATGGTTCCTGCTGTGCGCAGACGGGCGATGCAGACTTGGTCCTGTTTGACAAATCGTGGTCGTGTCTTACTCTTCTCTCCCGTCTTCTTGTCTACCAGGCAGATTAAGGCCTGTTGAAGAGCCAAGAGCACCATAATATGAGCACATGCACATCAGATCAAATGGCAGCCTTCTGTAAATATTCAACATGTATCAGATTTGTTTTGTCATAGTGGCTACATGTATCAAGCCAAACCATAATGAAGAGCTCATCCCAATACATTTGTCTTTTTAAACCAACACCGTCTCCACTTTAAGGAAAGACTACCAAGGGCAGTTTCAGTGATTAATGTTAGATCTCACATGAAAGAGGAGCCCTGAGTTTGTATCTTACCGTAATTTGCACTTCTTCAATGCAGGTGTGAATGTGAAGAACTGCGTTGTAACCTGGACAGATGATGGATTTATGTTCAATGATGACGATCTGAGGGGAAAAGCATTGGAGATTATGGAAAACTACAATTAAAACCACTTTACTGACCACATTGCAGAACACTGAGAAGCTGCTGAGTTTTTCACATTTATCTTATGAAGGAGAAAAGATTCTCTGTGTTCACCTTACACCTCAAACCTAGAGAATGATTCTGTGACACCACACAGAAACTGATCATGATCCAACATTTAACTTACACAGGTGTGATATGAAAATCTCTGGTGTGCAAACTAAGAATAAACTTATCAGCAAAGACAAGACACATCTTGGGTCCAGTAGTTAAACCACTGAAACTTATTAACTAATTAATGTTTTGGTTGTCATAGATGTAGCAGCAGATGTAAATGACATTTTATGTGACAATCAAAAACTACTCTTCTTAGAGCAGTTTTCTAAGTTAATCTTAACTTCATTATGTTTTTCCTGTAAATACCTACATAGACTTTTGTTGGTATATCATATCCAAACTATTTTTTTGGCCACATTTACTGTTTTTTTCAGTTTGGATTTGCCACCTTTCCCTATCTATTGTGTACCATGACCATGAGAATGGAATAATGGTTTGGTGTCTTTTCATCCTCTTTTCTTATTGGTTTCCCTGTTATTGCTTCAATTTGTGATTTTTCTAAACTGTATAAATAATAATAAAAAATAAATAAATAAATAAAAAAAAATCAGTAGTCGGAAGCAAAGAAATTCTTTCTAAAATAGCTGTAACTGGTCCCATCCATGTGTCTGTATCTGCCCGTCTTGTTACCTGCTGTACACAACTGCTGCTCTGCCCCCACATTTTAAATCATCTGGGTGGAATAGAGCAGGCAGGAGCCTGGTGTGTGGATTAAACATGTCTGGAGGGGATCCTAACCAACAATAAAGCCCCTGTTTTGTTATTACTATTTCTATCAGCACAACCACACCCATCATCATCATCAATATCAAGAAAAAGAGAAAATGTCTAATCACTGGTCGTGTGAGAGGGCCACCCACCCAGAGCCTGGTTCTGCTGGAGGTTTCTTCCGTTAAAGGGAGGTCTTAAACCTTACACTGTAAAGTGCCTTGAGATGACTTATGTTGTGATATGGCACTATATACATAAAGCTGAACTGAATTGAATTGAAACTTCATTGACTAATAAATTGCATTGCTGTCTGTAAAGTTGCTGTGTGGACTAACCTGGGCATCAAAGGTGCGTCCTGAGTGGCAAAGGTTCTCAGCATTACACAAGATGAAGCCAGGCAGGATCTCCTCCTCCTCGATGCCCTTCAGCCGCAGTTTGAGGTTTTCACCTGGCACCGCGTCGTCCGTCTCCACATCGTCTGACAAGAGACTCAAAACCTCCACCACATGCTGCATGAGGAGAAAGAACAGGTGTAGGAATATAAGATAAGTGGAGGAGAGAGAGACAGAAAATGATGAAGACGTGTGGAGTTGAGACGTTTTCTCAGACTGAACATTTCTTTCTTGTCAATGACTGATTTGTCTGTACCATTTACAAACTGAAGGAATTGCATTTATTGCTAAAAGGCAGGTGTCAGTAATTCAATTGACCTTGTTGGATTTTTACATGCATCTTTCTGATCATTCTTCAGTACAATGTGTTCTGACACCTGTCAATCATGACCACCATTACCATCTTCAGATGAAGACCAGATGATGTTGAGACTGTGGCTCATCACTGTATAGAGTTAAGAGTTTTCACTGTCTCTTGTTGCTGTTTGTTAAAGCTGTTGGGAGAAAAGGTTTATGGGATATCTTACCCTGTTTGGCATCATGACCAGCTGCTGTGCTTTACTGATGGAGCCTGACTCTAGTTTGCCCAGAACCACTGTGCCCATGTCCTGATGATGAAACACAGCAGAGTGTTAGAAAGCAGGTGAGAGAGGAAGCACCAGTCACAGTGTGTCCAGTACAACTCAGCCATGAGGGAAACTCAGATCATGTTTCCCCTGCACATAGAAAGATTTGACTTGATGTCCGTGACTACACACTAAATTGAATGTGAGACTCTGGAGAGAAGATGGATATAAACTTAGATCTACAGTATAATATGCAAATGATGGGTAATGACATTTATTCACATTAAACATACGTCAGTATATAAACACTGTGGACCAGGGTCTGTTTAAATGCTGGACTTGTGTACTGTAGACTCTTACCTTGTATTTGTCTACAATAGGCAATCTGACAGGGCCATCACTTGATCTGTTGAAATTTGGCAAATTGTCCAAGTGTGGAATGAATGGTAACCCTCTACAATCACATCAGAGAGGACAGCAGTTAGTAGTGATTTATAAACGAGGGAACTCCTTCACCACAGTGACAGCACAGAGTTGCTGAGAAGCTCCAGCACTTACGTATACCAGGAGCACATCTCTGCAGGCTCCTTCAGGTTGGCCCCTGTCAGCCCAGAGCACGGCATGAAGTGAATGTCTTTCTTCGGGTTGAAGCCCACCTTCTTCAAAAATGGCAGCAGCTTTTCCTTACATTCTTCATACCTGAGGATTAAGACAAAGACGTCATCAGGGAAGGAAACACTCAAATTACCGTAACACCATAATGTTTGAACTTCAAGTGCAAACAGAACCTTACCCTTACCAATAAGCCTGCACCACCTGCTGGACTGATTATACACTGTCAAAACATATGAGTAACCACACAGTTATGGGCTCAAGTATGAGCACAGACATCCAGTCTAATAATCAGCTTCAGCACACATATTACAGACTGTTGCTAGCAAGCATGACCTACCCAGCACTGTCCATTCTCATGACTTTCATTATTCACATCACAGTTTGACTTGAGACGGTAAATGTAGCCATGTGCCGGTTCTTCCTTTTCCAATGAAAATGTCCTTTTTGTGCTCGTTTTTAAGACATTTTACTACTGGAATTAGCTCTGGTTACAATCATTAACATACATAAAGTAATCACAATACTACATACAATATATGCAGTCCAACACACCACCACAACTACCAGCTTAGCCAGAAATGTCCAGAGACTGAGCAGTATGAGTAACGTTTAGATACATGGCATGATACAGATTTGGTTATAGAGAGGAATTTTAATTATTGTAATAGATAAAGTGTGTGTTAATTATTTAGTGTTTGTAAGACAGGTGGGATGTTTGGTAACATGCTCTGGCATTCTGGGAAAGGATGGAAAAAGTTCGGTTCTGTTGACACAATATAAAAAAAAAGAGCATCATACTACTTTTGTATTGTTACTAGGAAGACAAGTCACTGTCCTTAGCTTGGTTTCTAAAGACCACTATCTAAACATCTTTACACATTTATATACATCTCCATAAAAAAACCTTTGCTGTGGCACTGAGTAAAGGTGAAAGGCTGATCTCATATTCAGTGGACAGTGGGAAACAGAAGTCTCTGTGGGTACATGAGACATCACACTATCTGGTCACTTCAAAGCTTATTTTGAGATGAGTCAGAGACAGTCTGCTGTTGTTGTCAGGTCTCAATCATTTGATTGGACAATGTTGGTCTGGTGAGCACCTTAAAGAGGCTGCTGTGCTGAAATCTGTTGGATTTATTTTAATAAGAAAGATGCACGTCTGAGTGTATAGGGCTTTCATTTCCTTCCATTGCCCTGCCACAATGATGTGAGCTGGTGTGACACATAAGGACATAAAAAGAAACTCAGGTGAGTGTACGTATGGCCAATAACACATAGATTTGCTTCTCTAATATCAGTCTCTTTATAGAAACAGTGTTCTTAGTGTGATGTTTAATAAAGTAGATATGACAGAAAGCCGACTATAAGCAGGGAGGACACCCACCATTCATGACTGAACAAAAAGAGTCTGTTCTGTTACATGCCAATAGCTGTGATGAAGTCAGAGCATAGTGTCTGCTTGTATTTTAACAGTGACATGTGAGCTGCTGTTTGGTGTTGAGGTATGAGATAAAGCAGGAATTCTGTGTTCAGTTGAGGCCAACGCACATGGAAAATAAACCATCACTCAGAGGATTTATGTTCACACTAAACCTCGTAACATCAATTCCACCAATTGCCCAAATTAATGATGATCTGCACGGACAGTTGACGTGGTCATAGTGCATACACAAATAAGCATGTGGCTCATGCACATGTGCGTCCACCCTGGAACGTGGAATGCTCACCTCTCCAGGCTCCAGTTGACTGTGGGATCATCCATTTTATTCACTAGGACGACCAGGTGCTTGACACCAGCCGTTTTGGCCAACATGGCGTGCTCCCGCGTCTGTCCCCCCTTCTCAAAACCAGTTTCAAACTCTCCTTTCCTGGCAGAGATCACCTGAGGGACAACACATTCACTGAGTCTCAAAGTGCCAGTGAAACACAAATGAAACAATGTTGCATAGAAAACAACAAAGAATGATTTTCACGCTGTTTGAATTATTTGCATGTTGATCAGTCTACTTCCAGTTTTGCTTGTTGGGCTTTAGTACTTGCTCGAGGTACTTCATTATTTTTGCAAAACTGAAAATGTCTGACCGGGCAAATAACAGCCTCAACTCACGCAACATTAATTTAAACTGTTAGCAACAAATGGTTGTTACTATTATCAATTTCAGATACCAACACACAGTACAATGTGTAGTTGGGTGAGCACCCCTATGGAAACTCAGAGTTTATGTTACATGATGTTTTATCATAATCATCAGTTAGATCAACCTGCACATGCTGCACAGTCCTGTTGCTTAAGTATCACACTGATGTGTAAAGAACAGTGATGGCTGACGTCCTGCTAGTCAAAATGAACCAACACTGACAGTTTGGGGTCAAATCAATATGGGCCAACAGTGTTTAAATACATAAACACCTGATACAGATTTGTCTTTTTGAAGTGAACCTACAATTAAACTGAGCTAATCAACTTGTAGTGCAAACTCTGCTTCCTAATTAGTTCAAGCAATCACTATGATGCCACTTCTTGTTCCATCAAATATACCAGTACAGATGTATACACTGTAAGGCCTACCTCTATTAGACAGGGGTGCTTCAGGCTTCTCTGTGCTGACTGTCAGACCTGAACCATTTCAGTTTCTCATAGGCTACAAAAGGATTCCTAGTTAAATAAAAAAAAAACTGCTCCACCAGTTTAACAACCCTGGTTATTTCCTAGACTCACCAGAACAGCCAGGTCTGCTTGTGATGCACCTCCAATCATGTTGGGCACAAAGCTTTTGTGGCCTGGAGCATCTAGGATGGTAAAATGCTTTTTATCTGTCTCAAAGTAGGCTCTGCCAACCTCCACCGTCTTGCCTTTGTCCCTCTCCTCCTGGTTGGTGTCCAGAGCCCAGGACAGATACCTGTGACAAAAGAAGTGATATTCTGTTGTTGCTTTGGTCTCTAGTGGGAAATCACCGTTTTGATATTTTAGTGGTAGCTATGATATCTAAGCCAATACTGGCACAGCTACATGTGGTTTCTGGCCACAACTTCATTTACGCAGCATTAAACACAGTTAAAAAGTGTTGACATTGTTATTCAATAAAAAACTGAGCATTTTCAATGTCAAACACATCACTCTTACCAGGTTTCTCGGTTCTTTTCCTTGGCTTCTCTCTCATACTTCTCTAAGGTTCTCTTGTCTACCATGCCTGTTAGATACCTAGAATGCAGAGATGGACAAACAGGTACACACCATATTAAAAGGGCTGGTATCCTGAATATAATTCCAGCAACAAAGCAACAGAAAAAGAGACTGCTACTCACATGATTTGTCCACCAATGGTTGATTTGCCAGCATCTGGGGAAGAAGGACATGGAGTGGAGTCAGATTAACCACAAACAGGACACTTCTCAGGTTAATCAGAGGGTTCACGGCTAAACACCAACAACAACAACTATTGACCATAAACAGTTTGATCACTAATGACACAATGTAGTCTTCATGTATAGAAGTAATGTAGAAGCTGGTAGTAAGTACGGCAGCTAGAAGAGCTGAGCTCATTCAAACATCAGTACATTGTTTAAATCCTGTCTGTGCTCTGCTATGACTCGCATGTACGAGCATTCAGTAAACCAAAAAAGTTTCGGTCAATTTCCGTGAAAAAGTATGTGATCGGCGATCAATGCCTTTCATTGCAGATCACCTATAGCTCACATTTTGCAGCCTGCAGAGGTCCTGTGTGCCGTAGAGCGTCCCCCTCCCCCTTTCCTTCACACTGTACAGGCGCGCAGTGGCTAAACTTTTGGAGTTTTGCAGTGGTTATTGTGTATTTTAAATATGCAGACTTTCCTGATGCAGCACCTGAGCACAACATGTGCAAAAACTTCACAAAATAATTTACTGTCACACTGACCAATCCTGAATCTGTGTCCAGTACAGTTAATAATCATGAATAATTAATGTAATGCCTACAGAAATGTTCATATGGATCGTTTTACATGATGTCTCCAAACGCACAAACAATTCTACATACAGCTGGAAGGTTCCTGACTGTACAAATGTTATTTAAAGCTAGAAACATAACAAGGAAAATGGTTTTGTTTGCTTAAGATAAGCTGTACAGTTTAAATATGATGCACAGTGGTGTTTGTGTGTGTTTTGGTCTTTATGCTTTAAGTCATATTTTCCGGTGCGCGCTCTCTGTCAGCTGGTGAGTGGTGGTGGTGCGCGCTTGCACAGCTCTGGCACCGCAGCACGCACAGTCTGTGATGCACCGTCTTCAACAGAAATCGACACGCAAATAAAAAATTACCAGTTAATTCTTTTTTAGAAAGATCTGCTCACATGTGAGCACCCCGGGAGCACCAACAGAGACATTATCAGCATTTTTCTGCCCCTGCCAAAGTGCCGCTCTGTGCAATTGTCTACTTTGCTTATATGGACAGCGCCACTGCATATAGTCACAGTTACAAGTGGCCCTTTGACATCAACCATAATAGTGATGTGGCCTGCGATGAAATTGAGTTTGACACCCCTGCACTAAGTGAACTGCAGCAGACAGATGTTTGCACTGACCTACGTGTCCGATGAATACAACATTGATGTGTTCCTTCTTGGGGGCATCTGGCAGTATCGGTGGAACTTTGGGCACTGGCACTTCCTCTTCCTCCTCCATTATCTCGGGAGCAGTCTCCTCTGTTGTTACCTCTGGCCCCCGGTCCCCGCAAGACCCACCTCCTGGCTCCTCCTCATTAGACTCAGCCTCTTTCTGGTCCCATGGTTCCTCTGTGGTCATCTCTTTGTCGCCATTCTCCACAGGAGCTGCACAGCCACAAACAAAGCACATTCATGTTGACACAGTTCTAAAACAAGTGACCTGGGCGAAAACTGTGGTCGGAAACATTTTGTCATCATATGTTATCAGTGTCAAGACTTGAAATGCTGATTCATTAACATTCTGATATAACTTCACAGTTAACAATTTGAATCCTGCAAAAAGCAATGTTGATGTTTCACCTGTGAGGATTGGAAATGAAACCAAAAATACCCAAAACATTCTTTCACTTAGAGAAGACAAGAAGTGAAGACTGGAGTAAAGGTCTGGCAAAGCATCACCAGGAGAGCAGCCAAGCACCTGCTCATGTCAACAGGTTTAAGGCTTCACACAGTCACTGACTGCACAGAATGTTAATTTGCCCAATTACTTGATCCCCTAAAGATGACTGCAATTTCTCTGTGTTCATCCAATTTTGCTAACTAAATCCTTCAACTAAATCACTTAGTCTTCACTTTAACTACATCTTAACTGTTTCGTTTCAAATCCATTTTGGACACATATAGAGCTAGGTCACTATCCAGATAGTTACAGTATGTTCTGAATGTAGCGGACACCATGAACATTCATGAACATTAGTTAAATGACATAGTATATCTATAATATCTACAATGCTCAGCATAAATGAGTACACCCCAACAGATTTGTCAGAAAACCTTTAAGTTTCCCTTCAGAATCAACATTTTCAATGGGATACTATACCACAAAATACTCCCACAAATGTGGGCCAGTGATGGCAAGCAAGATTTGTTAATTTAGAAAATGTTAATTTTCTAACAAATTCATTCAGGACCACATTGCAAAAATGAATGCAATCCATTGAAAGGCTTAGGAACAAAGCTAAATTTTAGACTACAAAATTAGAATTAAAAAAACTACAGGTGAGTCTCATTATTAAACAGGCATTTTGATTATAAAAGGGCATTAGTTAACAAAGAAACCCCATTCCATGCTGTCAGCAATGGCACCACATGGAAGGGAAATGTCAGACCTGAGAAAGAATAACTTCTTTACACAAGAACGGTGAAGGCTACAAGAAGATCAGCAAAGTGTTACTTATCAGTCAAATATACTGTTGCAAAAGTGATACAAACTTTAGGAAAGATGGAACTACAACCATCTCACAGAGACATCCAAGCCGTCAAGGGAGGTTAACACCTCAACGAGAGCGTTTTCTGATGAGAAGGGTTGAAGAAAATCGCCATGCAAGTTTACTGTAGTTAGCTAAAGAAGTAGAAAGAAAAACTGGGGTGACTGTTTGTCGTGACACAATATGGCATACACTGCAGAGGAAAGGCATGCATGGGTGTTGTCCACAAAGGAAACCTCTCCTAAAGCCCATACACAATGCCAGGGACCTTGCTGAAAAAGATGAAGACTACTGGGACTCTATACTATGGAGTGATGAGACCAAGATCAATATTTTTCGAACTGATGGCTTTAAAACTGTATGGCGTCGCAAAGGTGAGGAGTACAAAGAAAAATGCATGGTGCCTACAGTGAAATATGGTTGTAGCCGTGTCCTTATGTGGGGCTGCATGAGTGCTGATGGTGTCGAGGAGCTGCATTTCATTGATGTCTCATGAATTCACAGATGTACTGCTCTTTAACAAAAGAAAATGCTGCCATCACTCCATGCCCTTGGTCGTTGTGCGATTTTCCAACATGACAATGATCTAAAACATACATCCAAGGCCACTGTTGCATTTCTGAAGAAGAACAGAGTGAAAGTAATTCAGCATGTCTCCTGATCTGAACCCAGTAGAACACCTATGGGGAATTCTGAAGAGACAAGTTGAGCATCACTCTCTATCCAGCATCCAGGCTCTAAAAGAGGTCATTCTTGAAAAATGGAAAAAGATAGATGTTGCGATATGTCACCAACTTGTTCATTCCATGCCTAGAAGACTTGGACCAATCTCACTCATAAATGTAGACCTTAAAATAATCTGTAAAGTTCTAGCCATGAGATTGGAAAAAGTGACTCCATTGTTAATACATTCTGATCAAACAGGCTTTATCAAGGGCAGAAAATCAGCCAACAATACACGTAGATTAATAAATATCATTGACTATTGCTCCATTAACAAACTAGAAGCTACAGTTATCTCTTTAGATGCAGAAAAAGCATTTAACTGAGTTAACTGGAAATTTCTACTTGTAGTTTTATGCAAATTTGGATTTGGTCCATCCTTTATAAACTGGGTCAAAACATTGTACAGCTCTCCAAATGCGCACGTTAGGATGAACAAAATCATTTCCCAAAGCTTTAGTCTACAGAGGGGCACCAGGCACTTTTCCCCTCACTTTTCCCTCTCTTTATTGAACCATTAGCAGCAGCGATCCGACAAAATGTAGAAATCAATGGAATAAAAACAGGAAATAAAGACCACAAAATAAGTCTCTATGCTGATGATGCATTACTTTTCCTTGAGAACTCACCAAGCTCTCTTTTAAAGACGATGACACTTATAGATAAGTTCTCATCAGTCTCAGATTACTCCATCAATTGGAGCAAATCAACAGCTTTGCCCATGAATTGTAATTTCCAGAACACATCTGCTATCCC
>JAUBNQ010000027.1:771959-788079 GCA_032353495.1 Ctenopoma kingsleyae | reverse complement strand
GGGAGCACTCGTTAGCTTGTTGTTGGTCAGTATAAGTATGTGGTAAAATCCTTGTTGACTGATCGTAGTTTACTTTAAGATTGCTTATTTTCTGTAACTAAACATCAAATTTAGTGGGTAACACTTCTCAGATGTGATTCTGTTCTTAGTTACATTGTGGTGTTTTACATTCCCACTTTTAACCACTGAGCGCAGATCTCAGAGTAGAGGAGACGCAGCGGTTGAAGTATGAAGGATGAAGATAAACACCTCGGTCCATTCAGGATTAAAAATCGGGATTTACGTATCAATCTTCACCATTTAGCACACGTCATGTCACACTGACTCACAATGTCACCCTTTTCTCTCGTCTTCTCTCTCCTTCATATTCTTTGTCACTGCCACTCTGCGTCTCTGTTCAGTGAAGACCCGCCCTACTCTGCCTGTGATTGGCTGATTCTTGCCCTCACCTGGCCCAATCTCAGTCCTCATGCTTGAACCCAACCAATCTGAAACCACAAAGGCAATGACTACTGGCCCATCAGAG
This sequence comes from Ctenopoma kingsleyae, assembly GCA_032353495.1. NCBI lineage: Eukaryota > Metazoa > Chordata > Actinopteri > Anabantiformes > Anabantidae > Ctenopoma > Ctenopoma kingsleyae. The sequence goes on along the minus strand of JAUBNQ010000027.1, from coordinate 787,553 downwards.
ACAGGTAGGATGAGCCTTCAGCTGAGTAGCAGTGTAGAAACACAGTAAGAAAAGAGTCGCCGTCAAAATGTAATCTCCGCCAAAACGGACTAAAACTTAATGACAAGTCGGGCCCGGCTCTGGATCCAGACTGCGGGCCGCCAGTTGGTTAACCCCTGCACTAAAGGCTAAAAATGACAAATACGCCCACATGCTACAAAGTTACATTCAATCCTGTTGGCTCTCACAGACCTGCTCTAGCCGCATGTAAGAAAACACTGGGACATGAACAGAGACAGGTGTAAAATTTCCACAGTGGATGTTAACTGCGACAGTAGTTTCTAAATAACAGAGAGAAAACAAACAACTGTTATATTTGACCTAAAACATAAAAGATTATGAAAATGACAAATGACAGCGGTTTCTACGGGATACTCATAGTCTAAGTGATGACAATATAAGTGTAGGCAGGAGGTGGAAGGGAGGGTATATACAGCATCATTTTACATCACAGAAGGATTATGACTCATCCATAACTCAGCAATGTTATTAAAGACCCCCTCCACTAAAAAGTGTGTTTTTATTTTTATATGCCCTAAATTTTCTGACGTCTACCCTACTAGATGGTGTATGTGCAGTTTTTCAGTGACAGTGTTTTCACATTTTCCTGCTAAAGAGGGTGGTTTAGGTTCTCGTCCTAAAAAATGAGATTTCAAAACATCCCAGAGAATATGAGATTTTCTACATCACAAAATCAAACTAATACCAGTTCAGAGCATGGTGCTGCCTGCTGAAACCTGATACCTGGAACCACTGACCTGAAGTCAGCCAGGACTGACTTTTGAGTGACAGGAGCGTTCGCCAGACTTTCATCAACTTACAGAAAATATGCTGAAGTGCGCAGTTATGGGATGTAAACCAGAACCTGGAGTTTCTTCCCACTATTTACCAAAGGATTACGTCTTGTGGCAGGAATGGCTAGAAATTATTTGCTGATATTGTGGTTATACACCGAAGGATGCTGAGACTCAGCCAGGAGTCTTTACTCAACTTCATGCAAAAGTCACAGGGACACCTACAGTTTAAGTGTTTTGTACGTATCCAAAGTAAAAATCTGTTGCGTTATATAACATATCTCTTGCATTTGGTCTGCTCGCTAAAATCAGCCTTTTTTTTAAATGGAGTCTGATATAGATTCCCGGTAAAACTGTATTAAAAATTTTCAGTTTTGATGAAAAACAGACTTATCCTACTCTGCTTCTAACAGAGGACCAAACATTTACAGTTGCATATTTCCAGTATCTTCGTTTTCTATAGTTTTGTCGCATACAGTTTATTCACCGGTAAAGGGCTGTGGTGGGTGGAGCCACGAGGCTGAATCTAATGAATATTCATAGATCCTGGAATTTACAATGAGGGAGACAGACCAGACCTCTTTCTATACTTTTTTCAAGGCTTTACTGAACTTTTTCGTGATAAGAAAACTGTCATACAATATGTTTTTCATAGCAGAGTATTAATATATGCCTTAAAATGTGAGTGGAGAGGGTATTTGATTATCCAGGGCTCCCTTCTCACAGAAAACCTCAACTTGGTAAATGTCTAAATATAGATGGTCCTTTCTTTACAAACTTGTTTGTTATACTTCCATCTCCCCAGGTGTGTATATAATCACAGGAGACTGGACCTGTACTCTAGACCCAGTTGAGGATAGGTCTACAGGTGCATATCAATCACACAATAGAAGTAGAACAACTATTCATAATTTTATTATATATTATTTCATAGAGCTACATTTGGAAATACTTGAAACCCAGTGTCACAGCTTACTCCTGTTGTTCTACTTTTCACACGACTTATTCTCACAGTATACCAATATGTGACCATGGACCATGCTGTTCAGTTTATTGGGGTGAGAAACTTTGAAAAGACCAAGCTAGATGGAAAGATGAGTTTGTTAAATATATAGGGAAAAAATTATTTACCTTAAAATGAATACAACACAATCATCAGCATACAGGAAGTGGGATGCTTTTAAAGACTATCTAAGGGGACATAAAATAAAGTACACCTCACCAAAATCTAAAAAACTCCAAAAACAACTAGAATCTAAAATACAAATCCTGCAACAAAGTGTATTTAAAAACAGAACGCATTCAGTAGAAAAGGTAGTGCTCCTAAAAACTTTCTGCAGCTAGGGCAGCTGCCAATGTCCTGAGGCTTAACCGGTCAGTCTATGATTTGGAAACTAAAAACAATTAATTAAGCAACATATAATAATGGTGATAAGTCAACAAACTCCCAAAATACTTCTGTTTCCAGCTGCTGACATTCTCCCAAAATTAACAAAGCTATTTACTGGATTTTTATGTAAAAAAAAAAAAAAAAAATACTAGAGACCGCATGTCACTACTGAACTTACCAAATAACCAAGGAGGTCTGAAGTGTCCACATACTGGAACACGCAATATTTAAAACATGGGCATCAAATAGATTTGAAAAATGTTAAGTCTTATATGTCTGTGAAGATTCTCAGTCATTAAGTCTTATACCTACCCAACACAGACAACATGATGTAATTTACAGAAATCACACACCAGATAAGAAATCTTCAAACTTGTAATTTGCACAACACAGAATAATGCATTAACTAAACCCTTAGAAACTAACCTGGAATAAGTTCTCATTATGAATGAAATAGAACAGAAGGAGGACCTGAACACAGACATAATCAGTGGAAGACTGGGAATCTGTTGTGAGGCACAGAGACAATCATCTAATACCAAACTTACACTATTACAGTATAATTGGCTAATGCAGACATATGTCATCCTAGTTAAACTGAATCAATAAAATAGCTATGTCCCAGTTGTATGCACAAAATCCAATAGGGTGAAGGGAAATCTATTTCACTATATTTGGCAATGTAGCAATAAGAAATCCTCTGTTAAACAGAGACACAGATGTTGTTAACTTGTCCAAAGGAACAAGTGACTTTTATATTAAAAAGAAAGCAAGATGTGTTTGAACAGATCTGGGGACCATTTAATGCATTTGTAAAACAAACAGACTTATCAGACTGTGATTATTAGAAATGTGTACGCTTTGACATCTACTGCAATGTGCTTTGGTTAAGTTCTCCTTTAAAAACCTGGATGGAGATGATGAAAATAGTATATGCTACTCCCAATATTTAATTTAAGCCTTATGTCTGATAAAGTAAACTATTTGTTGACCTTGCGGTATATATTTGTTTCTTCAGTGCTGCCAGCTTGTTTTATGTATGCAGGATAAAACCATTAAACATACAGTTATTTAAAAAAAACCCAGCAAATACAAGGAGTGAAGGTAGGAGAGCCTGCACACAAAGACAGTGAGGTTCACAATAAAAAGCATGACTGGGGAATCCAGTTTAAACACATACATACCAATGCTTTGTGACACCTCCATAGTGGATTTCTTTTCGGCAGCAACTGTAAGAGAAACAACAGTTCTGTTAATGTTTAAGTTCTTTTGAATGAAGGTTCAGTGAATAAAGGACAAGCTGACGCAACCGCTCTGTTACTATTCCATTCTACCTCATCCAGCTCTCTCGTCAGCCTTCACACAGTTCTTAGTGGATACATCCCAATTCCATTCATTGCTTGTTTCTTGATCCTCGCTCACCCCAGAAGTTGTTCCGCTCTGCCATCTTAAAACACATCCTAAAGCCTCTTATTTCTTTCTGAGGAGCAGCAATCAAAGAGTAATGTTTGTGAAGAGATAAGCAAGAAAACACAAGATTCCTCCCGGAAGACTTTAACCACTGACACACATCTTTATTGGAAACCGGTTGGTGATTTGAAGCTGCAGCTGAACCACATCACAACACCAATAACATTAAAACACAAGTAATGTAAGACACCTATGTTTTTATTTTGATTTTTGAGAGGCAATCATAATCTGGATTAACAAATAAGGACATTAAAAATTACATACCAATAAATGTAATGCAAACAATAAATTAACGTGTTCGTCATTAAAAAAACTTTTTGAGTGACCGTGGTAACGGTGCGTCATCTAAATTATTTGGACAAATAGACCACAGCAACTCCACAGCCCGAGTCCGACTGACGAGTGCGAGCTGCCGTCATCAAAAACAGACGTCGCGACACATGACGGTTCAGAGAAAGGGACGTCTTGTGTATGTAAAAGCGAATTTCCTCTGTTCCTCTCTCCTCGCGTGTTTTCCCCTCACATTTCCATGTACATTTCAAGAGGGGGAGAAGACGCAAATGATGGAAACGTGGATGTAATTAATGGAACCGGAATGTACCCAGTGACACACTTTGCTCAGCACTTGACCAGCAATGCGTCACAACATCCACGTCACACCAATTTCTTTCCAACGCCAAAATTCGTCTTCATCGTCATGTGAAGTTGTTTGTCGTCTGGTTATACTAACTCTTGAGAATAGACAGTTACTTTGTTAGAACCCGTCAGCTAAACACTGAGCGTCACACAGAGCTCAGTGCTCAAATGTGAAACCACACGAGCTAACCAACAAGCTAGCTAGCTACCGCCGGAGGCTGAAACAAGCTAATGCCGGTTGGGCTGGTTTTACAGAGTTCTGACTGTTCACCAAGCCACATATCACCACTATCTGGCCAAATATCTGAGTGAAATTAACAGCATTGACAGTTTGCTGTTAGAGTAACACAGAATAAATGACACAGTAGAAATAACTTCTACATCAAATACAGCAGCAGCCAGCTAGTTTGTCGCGCTTCAAGGAACGCGTGTCTGTACGGAGGCTAGTGAGTTAGCAACTACTTAGCAAAGGCTCATGTTAGCGGTTAGCCAACTGCTAGCTAACGTAGCTCCCCAACGTGACTGTGGACTTACCAGCAGGATTGAGATCTTCCGAGTGTGTTTTCAGGGCAAAAGCCGGAACAAATTCGGCGGCGTTTACATTGGGCACAAATGGTTTAGCGTTCACATTTAGGGTTGTGAATGCTGGTTCAAGCTGTCCGTCGATTGTGGCCTCCATATCGTCCTCTTGTTCCCAAGAATCAGGGGCAGTGTCTCTCGGGTCCATCGTGGGTCTTGAATTTTCACTAACGTTATTGCGAGGTCTGAGCTACGCAGTTCTTGGTATATGCAGGGGTTTGCCCAAAACCCAATATCAAGGTCACCTCTTGGACTGACGAGAGCGTCCCAACTCGAAGTGGAATGTTTGGTCTCCGATATAAGTGAAATAAAGCAGCCGGTTTCTCTCAGCAAAGACGAAGAGAGGATATTCGACTCAGCACTCCCAGAGCCTGTCCGCGTGAGCTAACAAGTCCCGTCAGTCTACGTGCTACCCGCGGTGACACCTGGGATACGAAGTCTTTTAAAAACCGGAGACCTTTTGCTTTGAAGGACTCTTGAGAAGGAAAAAAAACTACGACAAGTATTGTACGACTACGACTAGTGGGAGGCAGTTTACGCGAGTAGAGTCTGACCTTTTCAGGAACCGCAGATTCTATTCAGATTTTGTTGTAACAAACGGAGAACTCATTTTAAACTCCTAGTTTTTACAATCTAAATACACCCACCTTCCAATTTCCAGCACTAGAACAAAAATAATAAATAAAAATTATGAGATAAAGAGTCAAATTAAAAATTCTAAATATTAATATTAATAATATAATAATAACGATCTTGATTTAATCTAGCATTTTATTTTTTCTTCTAGTGGAAGGAAATAGGCTTCCACTAATTAAAAAAACCTTATTAACTTTTGCCCTGTTACTCAGGGAAATTATGACAAGAGCAACTGTCTGCAGTCAGGATTTAATAAAATATGCAAAACACACCAAACTCAATCATTAATTCCAACTCCAATTCTAAAAAGTTAGGACACTGTAAAATCTACATAAAACAGAACACAAAAATTGGCTGATCTCACGAACCCATATTATCTTCACAATAGAATATAGCATATTCATATATTATATATATTCAATATTTATTTTTATACTGAGAAAATGTACAAATGTACAAAATTGGTACATTTGAAAAAATAAAAAAATAAGGTAATGATTTAATTTGAAATTAATGGCAGCAACAGGTCTCAAAAAAGTTGGGATAATGAGTTGATGTTATGTACTGTAGATGACAAAATATTCAAAGTCTTTGCAATTTTATGCCGAAGAACATTATTGTTGAAATTATTTGACAATCCGTAGACAAAGCTTTTCACAGACTGGTGAACCTCTGCCCAGTTTTACTTCTGAAAAGCTCTATGTGGGAAAAAGGTGGATGAAATGAGGAAAAAAACAGAACAGCCCTTTTCCACAACAAATAAGAGAGTGGCAGATGTGCTATGAACCAGCTGAACTGTGCTCATCCCTGGAACGGCTGAATGAACTCTTCTGGTGAGAATCTCCCTTCTACACATCTGGCTTCTCAGCTTCTTTTATTCTCTTCTTCTTCTTCATCATCTTCATTCTCACACACTGCATTATCCTGCCCCCCCTTTTATTTTAACAGTGAATTGAGCTGAACTAAGCTAAACTGAATAACAAGTGGTTTCTCCTTTCCACTGCAGACTGGCACAATCCTCCTCACTCACACATTTTCACTGAGCTGTAAGACTCAGTGGTAAGAGTCAAGAAGTAAATGGACAATTTACTAATTTATCGAGGTGAACTCTGAATTGAAGTTGTTTCTGTTGCTTTAATGAACTTTGGGAATAAAACATCCTTTTTTGTTGAATGCTTTGATTTCTGTGAATTTGTTTTATTTCTGACATGTTGCTGCCACCAATTTCAAAATGGCTTTAAGCCATCTAAGCTGCTCTCCTCCTTCTCTCTCTCTGTCCACCCCTATGTCATCATTGCATGTTATTAACTTTGTTTCTTCTCTCTCTCCTAGTTGTGCCTCGTCCTCTCCCTCTCTCTCCCTCTGTATCTTTCTGCAGGTATCCTCGGCCCTGGAGCTGTGGTTGCTGGTCCTGCTGGTCCTGCCGACCTGCCCAGTGCCTCGTCTGCTGCTTGTTGTTGTTGTCTTGATCTGTTACCTGCTGTTCTTTTCTCTCTCCTCTGTCCACTCACCTCAACTGGTCGAGGCAGATGGCCGCCCATCCTGAGCCTGGTTCTGCTGGAGGTTTCTTCCTCTAGAGTCTAGAGGGAGTCTTTCCCTCTCCACTGTTGCCTAGTGCTTGCTCAAGTGAGATTGTTGGGTTTTCTACAAATATTTTGTGTAAGGTCATAAACCTTATAATGTAAAGTGCCTTGAGATGACTTATGTTGGGACTTGGCGCTATACAAATAAAACTGAATTGAATTGAATTGAATTTGAATTAATGTCAAGTGTTGTTTCTAGATGGGCTACAGACATGCTGGAGTATGACTGCTTTGGCTTTACTGGTAAAACTCAATGCTTACAATACATTTATATACACAGCACTATCTCACTATTATGAGCCTTCTGTTGTTAAAGTCTGACACGTTTGTCTCCATCATTGCTCTGGTTGTCAGACATCTAAGACTCATGTACAATTGTATGCTGAGTAACTGTGAACATGACAGCTGCACTGAATGAGCACCTGACAAGTATGAAGAGGAAGAATGAAGATCTGATGGAAAGGTCATAACCTGACATTAAGACTAGAAAAGTACTGTAAAGCAACAGTAGAAAACACTGAAAAGAAAAGATTGTACTGATTAAATATAATCAATGAGACAGTGACAGACGCAGGACAGTCCAAGACATTTCATATCAAATCAAAAAAGTTCTTCATCAAACATGTTAGAATGTTATTGACGTAGCTTTGCTTTATAATCACATGACAAAAATAATCATTCAGAAGGTTCTGCTTCATTTACACCATATAAGAAATTAGACAGTAGTTGAGTATTATCTACAGAACAAGTGCAATAAAGCTGTAATCTGTTCTTTTGTAATCTTCATTTTCACTGGATTCACCGTATCACAATCTGGGTGTGTGACTGTACAATGTGTGTTTTGAGAGAATGCCTACAGGCAGTTACAGTGTGATGTGGTACAGTGGAGTTTCATATTGTATTTTGATTGGTTGGTTTGTAGATAAAATGCAAGAATTTGCTGCTAAATTTGCTACACCGTGTGTAGGGGTCTTTAGAATCTGCCCTGAAAATATCTATGAAATTGTTCCATTGTGATAATCACAGTAATCTACTGTCAAGTACACAACATGCTCACAATCAGCCCCTGCTGTCTGTGGACAAGCAACAGAACTAGTGTTGGGTGGGTGATTTTCCTAACTTGGCAGAATCAGCTACATTGTTCATAAAAGTGCAAAACAAGACAATCAAAAACAAATAAAATCCAAACCCCCAAAATATAAAACTAACAACACTAATTTGACCCCTAATATGGCAACAATATATCCAGGACAGGAAGTTGGCTGGCAGGATGCTTTTGGCAAAGAAAGAAAATATTCCATATACAATGCAAAGCCAACACTATTCTATGGCACAAGGCCACTTTTAGCTGACTGTTATTCAGAGGAGAGAGAGCTGGTATTTCAGGTCACATTACTAACAAAAACAAAAACTAAAAACTGACACCACGTGAAACTGTAAAGACATTCTGATTTAGATCCACAAAACTGTGACTAGAGTTTCTATTATATGATGCAGTATTAAGCCAATGTGAGAAGTCTGTTGTAAGAAACAGCTTGTTTACTTACATTTCAGAATGAAGAATACGGAGGATTAGGTTTCACCAATAGGGACCATAAATACAATGAAATCAAATCAAACTAAATAGGTGATATCTTTGTCATTAGATATGCAGTGCAATGAGAGAACGTTTCTGCTCTGCTGGTATCTTGCTGAGCTCAGTCTGACAGGAACCTGTGGTAGATAGGAATTCATAGAGTTATTCTGCTAGAATAGGACACAGCTCTTTGTCAGGCAGTGCTAAAAGACGCATAATACAACTATACGCACTGTTGTATAAAAGTCTATAAAACTTTATCTTGTAGCATTGCCTTTTCCATAAAATCAAAAGATAACTAACTATTTCAGTACTCTCTTCATCTTGTAATGTTTTTGGTAAAATATTCATAATCTGTAACATGACAAATGCTTGTAAAGTTACTGTTATGACAGCTTTTCAATGTACAATTACACAATTATTTTTTAAAGTATTGTGACTTGTCTTAGTTCTGGCATCCTTTTCATAAAGCTCAGACTTCTAACTCAAAATACTGCAACTTTATTCTTTATGTAAGATTTCCTTTTTCTCCAGCAATGGCTCTAATACTCCATCATAGTATTGTGGGGCAGTACACACAAAGGGAGTGTCTGAAGCTTGGAAGCAGGTGTGCTGTATCTGGAAACATTTTTAAGTGATGATATTTATAGTACTTCTATACATATTTATTTAATCATAAATTGTTATGATTAGTAATTGGGCAGGTTAGATCCAGTTTACAGCATGTGAGTATTTACAGTGAAAATTGTGTTTTATTTGCAATTTAATATTGTTTCCAGTTGAGTGTTGAAGTGAATGGAGTATTAAACAAATAGATTAATCTTTAAATCTATTTTAAAAAGTGTGCAATGTAGCTATTCTTCTGCTATAATTTATCAGGATACCCAAAGTCGTCAACTGACAGAGAAATCAATGTACAAAGCAACACAAAGCTGAGCTGGATGTCACATTTTAGGTTAAATGGAAAAATTCACCCTAAAAACACTTATATATCACTCTATTGCTCAGTGTATTCTTGTTATCCATGTTAATACATGGCAAATGAAAGACAACTTGAATCATGTTATGACTCATGCCAACATATAGTTAGTGCAGCTACAAGGAGTGTGACAACAGGACTTAAAACATCAATGTAAAGGCAACAGTCTACAGAAGGAAAGTGCCAACATAAGAAGCAGCTTTATCTGTTTCTCCCCTGACAGTAGCTGCAATTAAAATAACTGCTCAGTTTCACTAACTCATTTTTATGTATGTCAATAGCCTTCTGAAATAAATAACAGAATGCACTGAACAAAATGTAAGAGTCTCCAGCGGTGGATTTTTCCATTAACTTTAACAGTCTTTTCTAGTTTTCCTTTTTAAACTGGAAGTGTTAGATTTACAAGGTAATAACAGCATTCTTTAGCATGTGTTAGGCTGGTACAATTTAGAGGATGGCTGGAGGACACTTGCCGGAGTTGTCCTATCTCCCATTCTGCTCCACCACTTGGCCTTCGGCCTGCTGCTCCACTGAGTCCACCTCAGCCTCCATCTGTGTGTTCACTTGCTCAGAAGACTCCTTAACATTTCCTGGTATGATATCACTTGCAGCATATGAGACGTCCTCTGGTGCAGGTGGAGAGGTAGAAGGGTGGGTGCTACGGCTTACAGCAGTAGTGTCCTCAGCATGTCCAATAGAGCTGGTCTCACTAAAGGAATCTGAGTTTGCCCCTGAACGGCGGAATAATCTCTGACCTGTGAGGAAACAAAAGACAGAAGGTTCACAAGGTGAGTATAATGCCATTTGTAATACTAAAGACTGGAAGAGAGATTAGAGAGTACAAATAGAAATGTCTTTTTGCTCAAGTAATTACTATCCTGATGGCTGACTGGGTCCGTTCCTCCCACAGTAAAGAGCCAAGAACGAAGCACTGAAAAGTCCAAAATGGAGGAAGCCATCTTTACTGTTGGGGTATAAACTGCTCTACATCCATATTTTCTGCATACTGTACTGTGTTGTAAATCATCATCAGTCTACATACACAATGAAGTGGAGACATATATTTTTTTAAATTTAGTAAATGTATTAAAATTTTTAAAACTTACATCTGTCCTTTACAAAAGTGTTCACACCATTTGCTGTGACTTGTGTTCAGATACAACCTGTTTGATTTCATTTTTCTTGAAATGTGCTTGATGAGTATAGAACATGACTGGAGTCTGCCTGTGGCAAATTGAACTGACTGGACATTTTAGAAAGGCACAGTCCCATGATTCATACTGTATGTCAAGACAAAAACAAATGAAGCCAAAAACCTCTCTGTAGACCTGATCAGGACAAGAATATAAACCCAGATCTTCCCTGAAGTACAGTGGCCTCAATAATTGAGACAATGAATAAGTTCAAAACCATCAGGACTCTTCCTAGAGTTGACCCTCTGGCCAAATTGAATAACAGGAAGGGCAGTGTTTAGGGAGGTGACTGGGAACCAAACTGTGAATCTAACAGAGCTTCAAAAGTCAGAGATGGAAGAACCTTGCAGAAGGATGACCATCTTGCTAACATCCAATCCATCAGATCTTTACTTAGAGTGGTTAGACAAAAGCAACGACACAAGTGGAGTTTGCCAAACACCATTCAAAGGAAAAAGACTGATGAAACAAAATTACACCATTTTGGGAGTACTCGACACACTATGTCTGATAAAAATCAGACACTGCTCCTCACCTGCTAGTACCTACACCACCCCTACAGTGAAGCATGGTGGTGGCAGCATTGTGTTGTGGGGGTGCATCTCAGTGACAGCGAGACTAATTAGAAGTGAAGGAAGGAGGAATGCAGCCAAATACAGAGTTACAAGTTCTTGAAGAAAACCTGCTCCAGAGTGTTAGAGACCTGAGTGAAACAGACTAGTCTCTGACTGTGTTTGAGTGGACTATCTGTATGAGTTATTTATTTTGTTAAAATTGCTTAAGTAGTTCAAATTTTAAGGAAAAGGGAACAGATACGGAAACAAGGAAAAGGTCCCCACTAAGACTAATTAAGTCACAAAAACAGTGACAAACTATTAACATCTATATCCAAATGATTTGGCAGCCCAAAGCCAGATTATAGATTATAGCAAATATTTGTGTGAGTTATACTGTAATTCCCTAACTTCATAAATAGTTTTCCAGGGGTTGGGTGTCAGATCCATTCATACACCAGAAAACTGCATTAGAAAGGCAGAATGATCCTCACAACACGGCGTGACGTCAACTTCACATTCTGAGTTTCGTTGTAGATTAGCATCAGTATGTTTGTCTTTCTTTCATTCATTCACTTAATTTTAATATAAAACTTATAATACTATAAAACTTTAAGACGATGTAACGCTAGAAAACGTACAAGAATATTTCACTTTCAGTGAATTCACATTAAAAATGAATTGAGCTGTAATGTGGTGAAGTTGGATGAATGTAAACAGTACAAACCATTGTTATTGGGTCATTCAATGCTGGAGTCACTCATAAAGTACTTCACAAGTTTCAGGATTTAGACCTGTGTATAGATTCCATGTCTTCCCCATACCTGGGTCGGTTTCCTCTGGGTACTCTGGTACCCCCAGCCCTACTATCACACATTTACACTCATGTTCAAATAATATTACTTTCTTAGAAAGTATTTATTATTGGCAGTTCAGATGCTTTTCATTAAACTACTCAAATCCGGGTCTGAAAAGTCTGTAGAAACGTACCCAAAAAGAGTCAAAGTAGTAGTAGTAGTAAGTTGTTGCCAAAGATCTTTCTGCACTGAATTGCCAGGGTGAATACATTTGTAAATGAGAGATTTCAGTTTTTCATTTGCCAGCATTTACAAAAATATGTTTCCACTTTTTTATTGTGGGTTATTGTGTGGAGACTGGGGGAAATTGATGGCAGTTTATTAATTTAAGATTATATTTACAATGCAATGATGTGAAATAGGGGTGTTCGATATTGACAATATATCATATCACGATATTTTTTGCCATTTTTCCGATAAAGATAATTTGACGATATTTTAATAACCCCAAAAAATTGTTAAAAAAGTAAAACCCGTATGTTCGATCTGTTCGCTCGGTAATAGGATATTTACTGTTGCTAAATAATACTAAAGAAACAGCATATAAAAAATATATAAACAATGCTCTCAGTCCAAGGTTCCACTGTAATTAGTTTTTTTGGGTATGTCTTTTCTTTTGGTAAGGTTGTTTTTGACAAACGACTCCACAAAAGTCTGTTGCTGTGGTTGTTTTATTTTTTGCTGTCACTGCTACTGGGGATTTGACAGACCTCCAAAGCTTTTCATTACTCGTACTGAGTCCGGTGGTTGGTCCGGAGATGGTGAAACAGGTTTGTTGTGGTGGCGTCTTTCACTGTAACTGCTCTTCCACATAAAGGACAGATTGGGCTGGTTTGTCTAACGTCCTCCCTCTTAAACCAAACCATCTCCAGGCGAGAGACAAAGACCCAGGTCTTGTCACCAGCTCTAAAGAGGACGACGAGGACTGCGAAGCTGTTATCTTGTTCATCTGGCTCTGTTTTTTCTGACATAGCTCAGCGGCTTGTTAACACTAGCATGCTGCATCAATCTGGAGCAGACAGGCGCACTAGTAAAACTTGAATAGCACAGCGTAATCAATTTTTAAAACAGTTTATTGTCAAGTGGGGTTGATAAAGCCTGCTGCCTCATCATCAAAATAATAATTTCGATATTATTGAAAACGATATATCGCACACCCCTAATGAGAAATCACTGCACCATGTTCACAAGAAAAATTTCTCTTGATTAAGCCAGTTAGCTCATTATCATTAGACATGAATTTTCATACCAAAGTGTTTGTCTTTGCATCAAACATATGTATCAACAGGGTAACACCATCACAAGATAACATAACTTTCAGTTTTATCTATCCAGAAACATTTAGCACATAGATTTGTTCAATGCACCTACTCAGTGCTTGTATGGGACCATTTAGTTATTTTCCACTATCTAGGAGCGTGTATTAGTATTTTTTAAACAAAAGAAGACCAAGAATGGAGCCCTGGGGAACACCATGTATGCTCAAATGCTTAAAAGACGATTCAAATTGCTTTAGAACTGTGCTGACAGTACAGTTTTCCAGTCTGTTCTGTAACACTGGATGTTGTGTTCAACTACTTCAAATGAAGCACTCAGATCATGAAGCCTTCCAACTGTCTGTGTGTAAGTGGAATCCATTTAAGATCTTAACAGGAGGGCTGGTGGGTTAGGATCCTGATTGGAAAACATCCAGTGTTAAGTCAAAACAGTTTTGCTTTTTTAAAACTAAAAATGGGAGGTTCACTATGAGTCTGTACTTGTTCATAAGTGATCTATTTATTTATTTTAAGAGTAGCTTAAAGAGGGCATTTTATACATAACATGGGGTTTATATATTTATTTTGAGGCTCTCCTCTTCTGACCCATTATCTGAAATGGTTTGTTTTAGCTCCTGTCCCTCCACCCTCATCATCACCACCAATACCAGAATACTGGCTTTTACTTGAGAATACAGAGACATATGGACATTCCTACCTGCCAGTCTCTTTGACGAGGAAGTGGCAGTATCTTGCAAGGATGGCCTGCCTGCCTGGGCCTTTGTGGAATATGTCAACTCTGTGGAGTCCAGGGAACCTAGAGATATACAAAAGTAACATGTACAGTACATGTACACACAGATGCTGACAAATGTTTACAATCTTTCATATAGGAACTAATCAGCATAATACAGTGACAGTACTTCAGTGAATCAACATAACTGTGAACATTGATGCAGATTCAGTGTGTCTGAACAGAACATATATGAACATAACATAATGTGGGTTATCTGATACAAAATGTGCTATGTTCTGTGTTGTTTAATACATTCATGTATACTCAGAATCAAATAAAGGGTAAAATTCTGAACATTCATCTCATATCCACTGTTAAACCCGAATGAAAATGAAAATAAATTGACCTTTGGTCTAGATTCAGACAAGAGTCTAATATTACAGTGGCACACAGTACCTGCAGCCAGGTTAAAGGTCCTTCCCTTTATGGAGCTTTGAACTGGAGAGAACCAGTTTAACATCGAGCCAACCAGAGGAAGCTGTCTTAGTACCCCCTATAAATCACAGAAGAAGGCAGACATTTAAAATGATTCATTCTGTATTTATATAGCCACATACAGACATAGACACACATATAAAAACTACAATCACAAATCAATTAAAGGACAAATAAATGTGTTGGTGTCACTACATATACACACCTCTTCCATGAGTTTTTCTTCACTGGCCTTTTGCAGCTCCAGCTCTGCCTCCAGGATGCCTTTCCTCACCACCTCCGTCATATTTTCCAATAGCTACACAAGAAAGAATCAGAAGAAACTATTTTGAAGAAGAAACTATTTTGACAAAATGAATTTGCAACAAATCAACCTTGTCACAATCAGTGAATGGTAATGCTACACAGACTAACTGAAAGAACAGAATAAGGATAATCAGCTTTATTGTCATTGATCACATTTACATGTTACAACGAAATTTGACTTTGACTGCATTTAACCCATCTCCCCTTACATACACATCATGAAACTGCCCTGAAACAATCAGCCTAAAATCTGACTTAGAAAAATGTTATTATAAATTTATAAAAATTCAAAATATATTTATTATAAATATAAAAACATTTATACAAAACAGAGAAAGTCCGTAATTATAAATAACTTCTTAGGCTTCCCAAGATTTAAAAGCTTGTGTAAAATTCAACTCAATTAAGTTTCTTACTAATACTAATACAGTGTTAATATGCTAAGACACACACACACACACACACACACACACACACACACACACACACACACACACACACACACACACACACAC
>JAUBNQ010000027.1:642206-653657 GCA_032353495.1 Ctenopoma kingsleyae | reverse complement strand
TCTCTAGATACTGATTTAATTGTTGTCAATTCTTGGTTCTTATTTCTTTTCATTGTAACTTTTGTTTTTATGTACTCCTTTTATGCTTATAATATTTATTGTTGTTAGAATTGTTTATAACGTTTTATTCTCTGTAAGGAGTCCTTGGGTTCTAGAAAGGCGCCCACAAATAAAATGTATTATTATTATAAATCAAGTGGGCCGAGACCTCCAAAAAGAGGTGGTCTCGGTCGACTTGACTCCGCACCAAATGCTGAACTCTAGTGCAGTCCCTCTGGTGAGAACGCAAATGGGACCAACTCAGGTCCAAACGCTATGATTAGCATTATCTGAGGACATAAAACCTTGTGTAGACTTTATTTCGTTAGAACACCTAAAACATGCTGCAGGGTGAATCGCAGACAAACGTGAAAAGGAACAGTGTCTCACAGACATCTGGTCTAATGAACGTGCAAGTGATTTAATGTGATAAACAATCACCGGGAGGACGACCAACCCACGTTAATATTCATTATGTAATTGTCTCCTATGTCAGAAATATACAGTGGTCCACAACACTTTTACTTTTGTAACATACCTGACCAGTGAGCGTAGAGAAAGTTCTCACGTGATTTGAAGTGACGCATTTTGGTCCGCTTGGATTTTTTCCTGTGTGAAAGGAAACCAAGAGGAAAATGATACAATGATACATGTTATGATACAATGTTACAAATTAAGCGTTTTGTTGGCTGCTTCTTGTTGTTGTCTTTAATTTGCCTGTTGTTCTTTTCTCTCTCCTCTTTCCACTCACCCCAAATGGTCGAGGCAGGTGACCGCCCACCCTGAGCCTGGTTCAGCTGGAGGTTTCTTCTGTTAAAGGGAGTTTTTCCTCTCCAATGTCGCCTAGTGCTTGCTGAAGTGGGACTGTTGGGTTTTCTATATAGTTCTATATATACTCATATTTTGCAAGGTCCTAAACCTTGTAAAGTGCCATCAGATGACTTTTGTTATGATTTGGCGCTATACAAATAAAGATGAATTGAACTGAATAAATTGATCATGAAATGTGTTTTGATCTTCACCAATATCAACAAAGACAATATTTATAATCTGATAAAACTCAGGCACACTGGAGCATAATGATGAATCTAAGAAGGATGAAAATCAAATAACTGGTAAGGTCAAAGACACTGAGGAATTGCAAGGTTTAGAAAGTTGCATAAAAATGGTGGGGTCAGAGATTTTGTCTTTCAGCGCCTTCAGTGAGGTTAAGGAGGAAGAGGATAGTGACAATTGTACTGGCTGTTATACCAGATTGTTCAATTTGCATTAGTTCTGTAACTTTAGTACTGTACACATTATTTATTTGGGTTATTTTAATTTAGTATATTTTACTGAATTATTTTATATCTTATTATTATGCTTTGCAGTAGTGGTGGGCAGATCGATCCAAAATATTGATAGTATTGATGGTATTGGTATTCGATTGACGCTAGCACGATGGGACTGACACTTTCTCTCTTCCACTTTCAATGCGACCACTCTATCAGAAAGTAAACTTGCTGGTACAAATACCACTCCTCTCACATCAACGTGACTCAGCGGTGCTGAGAAGATGCATGCAGGCTGTAGTGAATGATGTCACAGAGAAAGAGGAGTGTTATGTCATCTACCGTATTTTACTGTGATAGACGAAAATGTTGTAAAGTGCAATGTGTGTACTGAGTGCATTAGATACTGTGGCAGCACTAGTGATTTATTTAAACACATAAACCAGTTTTCTGTTGGCAAAAATATCCAACGTTATAGTTCAGCATCCATATATGTGAATGCAGCGATATTAACGTGTTTTATGGTTGGGATCAGGCATCACAGCAGTGTGTTACGTCATCTGCATTAAAAATGAAAAGAAAACCTAACTCTAACCCTATCTTTTCTCTAATCCTAGTACTTTTTTTGCTTAAACCCAACCTCATGGGGAACTCCTGCATCTCCCTCATGCACAATAAACAGCAAATGGCTTCGCGTTAATAGTAGTTCATCATTCATTCACAAAAATACATTTCGGTTCAACATAGCTATTACATTCTGTTCAAAAACGTGATTGATACCAATAAACAACATATTCATTGCTCTCCTGCCTCCTGCTGCAGTATTGAACCTGCAGGGCAGAGCTTGACCCTATGAACATGCATGCATCTTTAATGCTGTTACTACAAATATACCTAGGATTGTCTGATGGTTCTGACTTAATGACTGGAGTAAAAATCACAAGGTTACATGTATGTGTATGTGGTTTGCAAACAGAAATGTTTAAAGGTAATAGAGCTAAAAATATAGTATGTTATGTACTGTTATAGTTATGTATGTATGTGTGTGTGTGTGTGTGTGTGTGTGTGTGTGTGTGCGCGCGCGCGCGCGCGTGTGTGTGTGTATGTCAAGTTGTGGAAGATTTCTCAAACTTTTTTGCCCACAGGTCTCATGCTCAGCGAGCTCTACCAGGAGGATCTCCTTTCTTCGCCTCATTTGACAGCACTTCCATCACACTGCACTCATCCAAATGCCAACATTTGCTCAAAGCTGTCATAGTCACTGAGAAAAGGGGGAGCGATTCTACAGTGTGGGTGGAAAAACAGAAAAATGTCCTCTCAAATTCAAGCCCTACAAATTATCTGCTCATTATTACAAGAATTTTCCTCTATTGCTCATTTGTTTTGCCAGCCCACTGTGACCTCAGTCCCCTCATCTCTACAATGTTAGGAATTAAGATCATAGCTTATCCCCCTGTTATGCTGTTCCAGTCCCAGTGGATGCAAGCAAAAATGCCTGATTTGTATGGTCCATCCCTCTGCAAAAGACATTCAGCTGAATGTCATATATAGTAGCTGCTATATCCGGTACATTTGAATCAGATGGATGAGAAACACCAGAGGTGTGAGTGCCCATATTTTCGTTATTTTTGTAATAATTAAAACAATAAAGTAAATTATGCTGTTATACACAGCAAAACAATGAGACATGAACTTTATACATGTTTCCCTTAGGCTGTATTATAATAAAACACCATACATTTCCATGGCTCTGACCCCTTGGACAGTCCCTATTGTTTCTGTGAGTCTGTTTGTGTTGTGTGTGCTTTCGCAGTCGCCATCTTGGTGACCGCATGGCTGTCACCTTATCCAGAGCAGCCATTTTGATCACACCCACCATTTTGTGTATCCTGCTCACTTGCCTGATCATCTGCTCTGTCATCATTGTCTGGTTACACTCTCTGTTGGTTTTACAATAAATCACCAAAAACCCTCTTTGGTTTCCTGATTACCTTTCTGGGTCCAACTACCTCAAAAACCTTCACAATTTTACCAACGTGTGTGTGTCTTTGTGTGGACGCATCGCTCTGCCGCGCGGGACACAGAGAGACCGAAATGACACCGTCATGTAAATAAGATAAATAACATGAGGCTGTTTAGTTTGTTTAATAAAAGAACAACGTACAGACCTGTTTTATATGAAAGGGAACCTGAAATGGCTGTTTAGTTTGTTCAATAAAAGAACAACGTACAGACCTGTTTTATAGGAAAGGGAACCTGAAATGACTTCTATTGTGATCTGGCGATGTACAGAAAATGAGTGGTATGTTAACATGTTACAACAATAAATTGTATAATGGTAGGGGAAACACTGAAGCTGGCCGCTTGGCATCACCGACTCTCTCGCCAGTTGTACTCCGTATCATAGTAAAAGCAAAAGCTGGAAAGTTATTACCCAAGCCGTCACCGTTTGGAGAAAGATATGATTTTATTTTGTTTTACTATTTATGTTTTATACAGATTTTTTTCAATCCAAAGAACATTTTTATTTTTTATTTTATTTTACTTTAAGATTATATACTTTACTAAATAAAGTTATGGCACTAAAACTAATCTGTGTAATATATTTTTGAAGTTTTTACAGAATATTTTTAGATATTTTAGTTTTAATATAATATTATAGAATAGGTAACCTGTTATGCTGTCAAATGATTAACAAGCATTTTTTTCTGTATTTTGTTATATCGTCAAATGTATCGTTATCGTCAGAATACTCATGAAATATCATGATATTATGTTTGGACCATATCGCCCACCCCTAACAGCAGGTAACAGATGCTGAACCATCTCTTAGTTATACTACTATAGTTTTAGTCTGCTGGCGGACCACCTTTGCTACAAGCTCCTCTCTTTCTCTTTCTCTTTTTTGTAGCTGTACTTCATCCTCTCTGCCTCCCACTCTCTGTACCTTTCAGCTCTGAAGCAGGTATCCCCAGCTTTGGAGCTGTTGCAGCTACTGCAGTTGCAGTAACTGGCCTTACCAACCTGCCCAGTGTTTCGTCTGCTTCCTGTTATTGTTCCCTTGTTGCCTGCTGTTCTCTCTCCTCTTTCCACTCACCCAAACCAATTGAGGCAGTTGTCCAGCCACTCTGAGTCTGTTGGAGGTTTCTTCCATATTGCCTTGTGCTTGCTCAACTATGACTGTTGGGTTTTCTGCATAATTCCATGTATAGTTACAGTCTGTAAGTTCTTAAACTTTACACTGCAAAGTGCCTTGAGGTGACTTTTGTTGTGTTTTGGCATTATTTAAATATATACCCTAGCTGTACTGGGCTAGAGGTGGGTTACATCCTGGACAGGTCGCCAGTCTATCACAGGCTGACATATAGAGACAGACAACCATTCATACTGCTGGGAACCAATTAATAGTGGTGGGTGGATCGATCCAAAGTATCGATAGTATTGATATCAAGTTGGTATTGTTATCGGATCGATAATAGCACGATGGTATAGGTACTTTCTCTCTTCTACTTTCAGTGCGACTGTTCCATCAGAAATTAAACCTCCTGGTACAAACACCGCACACTAACGTGACTCAGCAGAGCTGAGCAGACACATGCAGAATGTAGTGAATATAGCATGTTCAGATTGACAAACTGACACAAAAGACTGAATCCCTGACCAACACCGTCCTTCAGAATCAGGTAGCACGGCCCTCTGAAGACCCCCAGATTGCTTTGCTGGACAAGTGGAACGGGGGGGCGGCCGGCCGGACGGCATGTTAGCCACCCTGGCTATGTTGTTCGAATGTAAGCCAGCTAAATATGCCACGCCGAAAGCCAAGGTGGCTCTTTTGACATCACTGCTGTCCAGTCGTGGCCAGGAGTGGGTGGCAACTTTGTATAACGGTAAGTCTCTCCTTTGTAATGATTATAAGCTGTTTGTGGAGGAATTGCACAAGGCCTTTGTTCCTCCGAGCAGCGAGATGGATGTACAGACGCGGCTTCTCCGCCTGCGACAGGGTGATCACTCTGTGTGTGAGTTTGCTGGCGAATTCCGCACCCTCAGCTGCGCTGGGGAGACGATGCGTTCTGCTCCGCTTTTGTCGAGGGACTAGAGAGCTACATACGGGATGAGATGACGGGGAAGGAGGAGCCGAAGTCTCTGGATGATGCTATTTATTTAGCTCTCCAGATTGACTGGTGAATTCTGAACCATCCTCGTCCAGCTCCTCGCCCCTTGCCTGCTTCGCTTCCTCGTTCCTCGTCCCTGCTGACGCCACTGCTCTCCACCACGGGAGCAGCCGCTCGCCCTGCAGCCGATGAACGCATGCAGCTCGGACGACTGATGCCGGAGGAGCGAGATTGCCACTGTGGGTCAGCTAAACATCGCCACCCACATTGCCCTCTGCATCCTGGAAATAATGAGCGAAATACGCCAGGTAAGCGCCGTGGGAGCTTTACCTGGTCGGCTTAACACTATCTTGCCTTCTCGTTTTTCACTCAGGGTAACTTTCCAGCTGGGACACCGACAGGTCGAGCTTGACGCGCTTCTGGACTCAGGGGCTGCTGAGAGTTTTATCTACCAGGGCTTTGCCTCCTGGCTGGGAATATCCTTGAAGCCAGTCAACCGCTTCCTACCAATCACCTCGGACATCATCTCCAGCCATATCCAATCCAGCACCAGACCCAACCAGTCCAGATGTCCGTTGGCACCCACCTCTCCATGAACACGACATGGCCATTGACCTGCTGCCTGGCGCGGTTCCGCCTCAAGGTCGGCTATTCTCCTTGTCCCCCGCAGAGAACAGGGCTATGGAGGACTACATCATGGAGGCCCTCTGACACGGACACATTAGACCCTCCTCTTCGCCTGCAGCAGCCGGCTTCTTCTTTGTGAAGAAGGATGGGGGCCTCCGTCCCTGCATCGATTACCGGGGGCTGAACTAGGTCACTGTTAAGAACCGGCACCCTCTTCCTCTGCTGTCTTCTGCTCTGGATTCCCTCTCCCAGGCTACAGTTTTCACCAAGCTGGACCTGCGCAGTGCCTACAACCTTGTGTGCATCTGGGAGGGGGATAAGTGGAAGACAGCTTTCATCACACCCACTGGACACTGGGAGTACCTGGTGATGCCGTTTGGGTTGTGCAACGCACCCGCTGTGTTCCAGCACTTCATCAACAACGTCCTTCGGGATATGATGGGCCGGTGGGTGTTACCTGGACGACATCCCAGAGGCTGCTTGCCCATCAGCTGTTCTGTAAGCTGGAAAAGTGTGCCTTCCACCAGCGCTCCACCTCGTTCCTTAAGCAGTTGGAAAGCTTTCTGGGGTTCGCCAATTTCTATTGGCGATTCATCCGGGGCTTCGGTTCAGTTGTAGTGCCTCTCACGACCCTCACAAAGCCTACCAGCCAGAAGAAACCATTCCACTTTCCTCCAGAGGCCGTTCGGGCTTCCCACCGAGTCCTCAAGTTGTTCACCATTGCTCCCATTCTGTCCCATTCCAAGCCGTTTGTTGTTGAGGTGGACATGTCTGATGTGGGCGCAGGCGCTGTTCTCTCACAACATGGTCCAGACGGGAAACTCCATCCGTATTGTTTGTTCTCCATTCCTAGTGTAGTCCAATCACCAGAACCTCATCTACATCCAGCAAGCCAAGTCCCCACCTCCCCACCAGGAGTCTTTGGTTTGGGCGCATTCTTCTCCAACCTCTGGACATCCCGGCCCTGTCAGGACCTTTCAGCTCCTGCAGCGTGCCTTCTGGTGGCCATCCATTCACCAGGAGGTCCACGAGTTTGTCTTGGTCTGTGACATCTGCGCCTGGGCCAAGTCATCCAACCAGCCGACACTGCGAGCTCTTCAACCTCTCCTGGTCCCTCATTGGCCCTGGTCACATATAGGGGTGGACTTTGTTACCGGACTCCCTGCATACTCATACTCATACTCGTTCATACTTTGTCTGTGTAACATACACGCCTGGCAGAAAGTGTCACATCACACATAGAAGCTTCATTATGAGAACAAGTGAGAGAAGTCATAGTTAAAGTGATGATATGTCTAAGCAAAGGACTGGAAGAGAACATGTCTCTGAGGTTTTTAGAACACAGAAACTAGGCTGGCTAGAAGAATGAACATAAGTCAAGTGAAGTTTATTTATATAGCACAGAAAAACAACCACAGTTGTACTGTTACCAAATTTATGGAAAAAAACTCCCTTTAACGGAAGAAACCTCCAGCAGAACCAGACTCAGGGTGGGCGGTCATCTGCCTCGACTGGTTGGGTTGAGTGGACAGAGGAAAGAGAAAAGAACAGCAGGCAACAGAGATAAAAACAACAACAAGGAGCAGCAGACGAGGCACTGGGCAGGTTGGTAGGACCAGTAACTACGGCTCCAGGGTCGAGGATACCTGCAGAAAGACAGAGAGAGAGAGGGAGAGAGAAGAAACAAAGTTAATAATATGAATGATGACATAAGAGTCGGCAGAGTCTCCGTCGGCAGGAGACTGGTAGGTTCAGCCAGGTGTTTGTTAGGGGTCACCCTAATGTTTCATGTGTCTGAGATTATGGGGATTGGGATTAGGAGTGTTGGATTTGCAGCAGTATGTTGTGATCTGCGGGTCTAATTTGTTATTCTAACAGGTATAACACTAGGGGAATCTGATGTATGAATAATTACAGGGTTAGAAGAGGCCAATAAATTGAGGGGTTAAGAGTTTCGGGGGACGATTGGACAGTTAGATGAGGGCATTGCCAGGTGAAGAATTTAGTATTGGAGGTGAGCAGCAGGGTGTTGTGGGAGTAATGAGGGGTCGAAGGGATGGGGATTCGATATTATGGAGGCGACGTGGTTCACCTATGGTACCTGATGTTGACACCTGTACGTGTCATGGCCCAATGACTTGGCCTGCGAGGATGACTGCTTGCTTGGATGATCCAGGCTGGGCTGAGAAACCGGTCGGTCGCTGTCAGTCTCGGTAGCTACATCGGTTTCAGGTGGGAGAGATGGAGACAGGATCGCAGGGTTGTCCACAGTTGCAGTTGTCGCCTCATCGGACAGGATCATGAAGCGATTAGAGAGGTTAGGGTGTCTGTTATGGACCTACCGGTGCCTTTCTTGAGACCACGTACCACATCAGTCCATAGCGGCAGTGATTGAGAGGAGGCCTGATTTGGTGTGGAGCTGAGGACAGGAACCTTGGGTCTTGTTTCCATTTGGACACACGCGTCACCCGGCTGAGCGGAAATACACCTCGGCGGTATAGTAGTGTCAAAAACTGCAGTTGTATCTGGAGGACCAGGGACTTTTGGTTTACACTGGAATTGTTCCGCCTTGTCCACAGAGCAGGTATTCTGGATCTTTTAATCAGACATCAGCACTGGAACACATGCAAGCATCCAACTGGCCTAGCCAGGGAAGAGTGGCTGAGAGGTCCGAGCAGAGGGCCCGTGATATCGAGGAGTGTCAAACTCAAATGCACAGTGGGCCAAAATTTAAAACTTGGACAAAGTCGCGGGCCAACATTGAAATTTATTGAAAAAATCTTCTATGAAAAAATCACTATGACTACTGTCAACAGAGGAGAGTGTGTTTACTGGTCCTGTCCTGATCGATGCGCCAAAACACCAGCAGAGCATTCTGGGATTTGTAGTATTAGTGCTACATGCGCCAATACTGGCGGGCCAGCTCTAGTAGTCATTTGGTATTGCCTCGCGGACCAAATATAATTACACTGCGGGCCATATTTGGCCTGTGGGCCAGAGTTTGACACCTATGCTCTAGGGAGATGAAGTGGAGCTGATAAATTTAGCAACTTCCCTTACTTAGTAACTTCCCTTAGGCTACACATACACATGCACACACATAGACACACATACATAGAATACTCTTACAGACACAAGGAACAAGCTAAACTGGCTTGTGTGAAACGAGAAAAGAAAAGACTGAATACAGCACAGCTAAGGGAAGGAGAGAAAATGGGAGGATGGATGGGACAAGAAGAAATTGAGAGATGCAGAATGGGAGAGAGGAAGAGACAAAAAGAAAAGAAACAAAAGGAATTGCACTGAGAATTGATGACAGGAGAGACAAAGAAAAAGGAAATTAGATAGGGCATCGAGAGAATACAGCAAATTAGGACAATAGCATCTCTGTGTTTATAGCTGGTCACAGCGATGCCCCTGTTTCACTGAGGAACTGTAGCTCAGCAAAGACTTCAGGGGGCTTTTATACATCATCTTAAAATAATCATGTGAAGGTGTCATGATTTCTGTCCTGTTATATTATGTTTAGTTCCTGACTGATTTCTGATTATGATTATTCTGATTTCTAGTTTCTTTCAAGATGTGTTCTGTTATATAGTCTTAGTTCTCTTACTTATTGGATGTTTTGAGTTTGTTTTCATCACCTGTCTTGTTTCTGCTTTGTCTGTGTTTTCCCTGTTCACTCCCACTCACCTGGATTGATTATCCCCAGCTGCCACTCACTTACCTTGTTAGTTCTCACTCCTTTATATGCCTCCCTCAGTCAGTCTTTCCTTGCTGGGTTATCTGCCATCATCATGAGTGTCTCCTGCCCTGTTTCCTGCGTTTCTCCGGTTCTGACTACCAGCATCTTTGGCTCCATCTTGTGCTCTTCTCCTGTTTTGTCCACCTGCTTCTCCAGCCCTATGCCCTGAGTCTTCGGTTTTCTCCTGTTGTTTCCTCAGCTTGAGGTCCTGTTCTCTGCTGTTATTTCTGCGTCTGGTCTTGATAAAACCCTCACACTTTCTCATCTGGTGTTACCCTACTCACCTCCCCATGTCTTGTTAGTTAGCCCTGGTCACACTCTGTCCCCGGTCCCTTCCGACAGTGTTTTTGTCTCCTGCCTCGGTTCCACCCTTGTGAGTAGTTTTGCCCTGTTTCTGTCTTCCCCTCTTTCTGCACCTTTGTTGTTTCTTAGTCTGTTCCTCTCTCTGTTTCCCATTCCAGTCCTGTGTACTTCTAGCTCAGCTCAGTTTCGGTTATTGCTTCGGTTATTCCTTGTGTTTTTTCCTCCTCTGGAGTGATTTTAGGTTCGCCTGTCTTCCTGTGCCTGTGTTAGTACATTGATCACTAGTTTAGTTTATTTCAGCTATGTTTTTGTGTGCCTCCCTTATGGAGTGATTTTGTGTTCTAGTTCTGTAATTACCTGCTGTCTGTTTAATTAAATTTCTTTTGTCTAAACCCCTGGGTTGTCTGAGTGCTCCTGGGTCCGTCTGAACCCAAACCTTGACAGGAGGTCACAAAACATTTTTAAATCTGAACACAGAAACATCCATCCATGAATCAGCTATAATCAGACCTCTATCCATCCATCCACCCATCATCTTTACTGCTTATCGCAGTAACTGCGGTGCTGACTGTGTACAACCCAGGAATCTGATCTGCTCAACAAATGTATCTGCATGTTTATGTTAACACTGAGGCAAAGGTGAGTGAGAAACACTCTAAGCCAGTGCACAGACCAGGTATTTGTGAAAATGCAAATCACTAAAGCTAGGTCACAGAGGATATAAGAAATAATGGCAAAAATTCAAATACACATATTCAAGTATTTTGGAATACACAATTGCCTATTAATTAAAAACGTTTACAAATGTTTAAATAATAAAGACATAAAAGTAGTGGTGGGAGTGATTAAATTTTTTAATCACATGATTTTTCTGTGATTAATCTCAATGTTACGGGCAAAATATAATGATTAAAATTTTTTTTATAACTTATTTTAAAAGTACTGCTATATGAACAAAATTGCAATAATATTTAGTCTGCCTGTCTGTCAGAACCACCTGCGTGTAACCACAGGTCTGTACCTTGTTCTTTTATTAAACTAATTAAACAGTGTCATGTTATGTATCTTATGTCATTTCTGTCTTTACATGGTCGCGTTTATTTATTCTCCTCTGATCTCTGTGTTGCTCCACTCTGATTTGTATGTGATTGTATTTAAGTGATACGTCAGACTAGTCAGTTAAAATGAAAATGTCCTTGCAAAAGTACCTCCAGTTCTTTTCTGTTGCAGAACACTGCAGCAGTCCTAGGCCCACCCCAAATGCTCTCACTGGTTGAGACGCACGACGCACGACGCACGACGCACGTACTGATCAACATCCCACCCCTGCTGTGACCCATTGTTTTGTCTGTAT
>JAUBNQ010000027.1:629042-642106 GCA_032353495.1 Ctenopoma kingsleyae | reverse complement strand
ACTGATCTGAAGAATATAGTGTGAGTGTGTTTGATTTAATTCGAACAGTTTCATTGGTCCACTGTGACCTGTTCGGTTATTTCATTGGTCTGATGTGACGAGGCTAAATATTTTGGTGGAATGAAGCTTGTGAGCCTGTAAAAATCCATAAATTAGCTGCATCATTGTTTAAGCCGCAGTGTTCAAAGCGTGTGAAAAAATTAGCGGCTTATAGTCCGGAAATTATGGTATGTTTGTTGAGATTTTACATAGTTATGACTCTAAGGACAC
The DNA here is from genome assembly GCA_032353495.1 of Ctenopoma kingsleyae. Taxonomy (NCBI): domain Eukaryota; kingdom Metazoa; phylum Chordata; class Actinopteri; order Anabantiformes; family Anabantidae; genus Ctenopoma; species Ctenopoma kingsleyae. Next base: position 641,836 of record JAUBNQ010000027.1, on the reverse strand, counting down.
TTTTCACATGATTTCACTTAATTCTATGATTGTTTTTTGCCTTACACTCCATTTAAGATGAGAAGTAGTGAGATGGAGCCATACGATGCAATGAGAATATAGCTATATCATAGAAGCTAATAATCCAGATGTAAATGAATACAGTAAAACCACACTGATTGAGTACTTAAAAAGAAATTCACTTTAGCAGCATGGATTCAATTGGCACTCTCTGCAATCATCGGCCTGTTAGGAAGTACATGTCCTCTCTCAGTTATTTAGATCAGTCAATGCAGATTTTTATAACACCTGCAATAACCAGCAAGCAGCCCCAAATTTTTCCCACATATATGCTCAATGACTTAAAACAAATACTACTAATGTATGTTGCTTTAATTTGATATCAGTGTTTATTCTGAGTCTCAACAACTGTCAGTGTCAGTACTATCATGATATCAGGTTGTTGGCACGATTGTCATGGCCAAAATTATTAATCAAAACAATATTATTGCAAAATCTATAGAAGCTTTAAAGCAATCAATAATATTATCAGTCTGATTAATCTCTAACTTTCACAAATGAATTACACTCAACATATGTGTAGGGGGTGGAGAGAAAATCTGTAACTTGTTTTAACAATTTTTTTCATTTTTTCATAGATAAACATAGCTGAGTGTCATCTTTGTAGCAATTAAAATTTTTAAGTTAGTGTTTCCTTATAATATTTCCTAAGGGAGACATGTATAAAGATAAAAGAATCGCTCCAAGCATAGAACTTTGTGGAACTTATTGTTAGCATGAACAAATTGGAATCTATCCAATAGATAGGATGTATACCAGCTGAGTGCTGTTCCTTTAATTCCAATGTTCCAGTCTGAGAGATAAAGGGAAGATTGGATATTAGTATACAGTTGTCTAAAACTCCTCCAAGAGTAGGTTTTTTACTGCAGTTACGTTAAAAGCCTGTGGTACATAGCCCGTCAGAGATACTGTAGATTGATCTGATCTAATATAGACGTGCTGATCATCTTTGAGGAGTCTAGTCGGGATGGGGTCTAAGAGACATGTAGATGCTTAAGATGAATTAATTGAAATTAACTCTACATTATCCACGTTGGACATCCAAGTCCGTCCATGCTAGTTGCAGGGAGGATCAGGCTGTTCTTATTTGTCTCTATTAACGATGAATAATTTGTGGTTCTAGCTTTACAGAGGGCTCTTTTAGATTGTATTAAACTGTGTTTCCAGGCTAGGCAAGATTAATCTGAATTGGTAGAGCGCCAAATCCTTCCCAGCTTTCGCAATTCTGCTTTAACTTACAGATTTGCGAATTGTACCATGGAGCTACCTCTTCTGATTAACTATCTTCTTTATCAGAGGGGCAACAGTATAAAGTATTGCATACAGAGAAGTTGCAGCATTATCAACAAGATAATCGACTTGTACAGGAGTAAAGTTAGGATGAAGCAAAAGATGATGGCATCTTTTCCTTAAATTTGTTATATTGCATTTTCAGATAAGCATCTATTGTAGTGGACTTTTTTCTTAAGTGATGTAAAGTCAATTTTAATAAATTCATTGTTATTAAAAATGGCCAGACAGCAAAGGGTTTTGAGGAAAAATTATTAAATCATCAGTTTCTACTCCATAAGTCAGAACAAGATCGAGGGTTTGATTAAAACTGTGAGTGGGCTTATTTACATGCTGAGTAAATCCAATGGACTGTAACAATGCAGTAAATGCAGTGTTGAGACAGTTATTATCAACATCTACATGAATGTTAAAGTCACCCACTATAATCACTTTATCTGTACTAAGAAGTAAATCTGATAGAAAGTCTGAGAATTCAGATAAAAACTCAGAGTAAGGGACAGGAGGACAATATACAATAACAAATAAAACAGTTTTTTGACTTTTCCAGTCTGGATTCAAGAAACTAAGAGTGAGGCTCTCAAATGAGTAATAACTATGTTTAGGTCTGGGGTTGATAAGCTTGAGTTGCACATTGCCGCTACTCCTCCACCCTGACCTTTATCAAGGACAGTGGAGAGTGCCACAATACATGAAATATAGTAAGCATTTAAATAACTATTTTAATAACTATTTAAATGTGTCATTAAATTATTAAGTACTGAAATTAATTCACACATAATTTATTAAATATGTAATTTATTAAATATCTAAGTAAACAAATATGTCCATGTCATTAAAAAAAAGATATATATTTATTTCACTATTTATTTAATTATTTCAGTATTTCTTTATTTCATGGTTTGTGTTGCTGCACATCATGAAATAATTTTATCCGCCCATCAAACTCACTGGGCGGGCCTAACACTGTTTTCTAGTCAGACAATTGGCTCTGGTGTGAAGGATTTTTCCAAACAGGGTGGTTCTCCTTATAGAGGATCTGAATGAGTTGCTAACAGGTTGGTGAGAAACTTTCTAAACTTGATATTAAATCAGGAGTAGCTGACACAGAATATGTGACAAGTAAAACAGAGGAATTTATTAAATTTCTTGGAGTTATCAGCCTTGTGGTCTGCCAAACAGCAGGAAGTGTGTGTGTAGCTTCTTTGATTTATGTGGCTTAGTGCAGCTAGCCGTCTCATCAAACTCCTTCTCACCCTGCCATTAGCAAAGAGAGTCGCTAGTTACCATGACAAAAAACTCTACTGCTCCTCCGACTGACTGTAAACAAAACACAAGCGTTGCGGTGAACTTCCGCTTGAATTTCCAGTTGAATTTCCGGGTCTGGAGCTGAGACGTTGGTCTTGTGGGCCAAGAGTTTTCCATGGCGGGGTTTTGGGTGCAAAATTTTGTGACCCAAGGTTCTCCTATACTTTGTATTGGAGGGGGTTCCAGTGCACATGCACCAGTTATAGCGTGAGTCTATGGTAAAGATTTTTGCGCCCCAAAGGAACAGGAAACGTCATGATGACAACTTTGATTGACAGCTGCAGTTACGGAGAAACTTGCGTATCTTGCGTAGAGCAGACGTATTCAGGAGAGAAGTCAAGAGAAGAAGCTAACATCAAAATATCGACTGGGTTTGAAACTATCAAGATGAGTTGTTCAGCAGTAAATTGTACTAACCGACCTCAGGGCTCTGATGGATCATTGCAGTTTTTGTACTGACATATGTCTGTGGGCGTGTGTTCCATACCACGGCTCCACCGGTGGTTACTACTGCGCAGACTCTGGCTCCAAATTTGCAAGATGGCGTCTCCCAGACTCGGGATATTTTAGCTTCAGTTTTGCACAGTGGGAGGAAGTGGAGCTGCGTCATCCATATTTTATACAGTCATTGGTCTTAACCCCCAGTGGTGTGCAGTGCTTTGTGTGCAGTGCCCAGATAGGGGTGTCGTGTTGAATTGCTGTGGGTTGCAGTGTGTGTGTCCTTAGGGCCCTTAACCACTTGTTGTGGGGCTGTAACCGGGAGAAGCAGTAACCTTTTAAACTCTATTTTAGAGCATTACTCGCATTACTGTGTCGTTTTAAATGAATTTGTTATAATAAAGATTGTGTAATTTTTATAGCTCACTGTTGTCCTTCTCCCTCCTTTATATAAAGACCTTGATATCTCCAATCAAAGGTTCATTACAATAATAATGTCATGATAGAAACTTTTTCTCTCTCATGCTCCTCTGTGCTTGTGTAACAGTCATGGCTCCGCATCCTTCTGCTGTCACAGCTGTGAACGTGAACGAGAAGCCTCGCCTCGCTCCGCCACGAGAACATTAAATTAATAACAGATTGTCACAGAGATTTCGCACATCCTTTTCAATCATTTGCCAATAACAGCGGCAGCGTTTCTGTTCCGCCCGCCTCCGCTGTCTGGCCGCGGGGCGGAGACTGCGCCGCCGACACAGATCTTCTATATTTGAGAAGGAGGCTCACTCGGGAAGGCACTGATAGATAATATTCTCAAATAAATAATGTAATGAAGCCTAATAGCTCACTTTTGAGTTTAAAACTGAAATTAAGAACCTGTCTGTTATGACTAAAATGTAAATGTAACAGGATTATAATTTGTACTATGAACAATACAACCACTGAAAACTCATCATTTCCATTTAGTTTCTTTTAAATGATAACCTAAATGTTACTCAACAGAGACACATGGTACTCTCCAAATCACTCCCTATTCACTCACTTACCACTCCCTAAATAATACACACACACAATAGTGAGCAGTAAACTGAGATGCCAACACTTACTAATCATTGTCATCACTAATAAGCAATGCACTGTGTGTTTGAAAAGGTAGTGCACATGTACATTACTTTTTTTGTTCCTCTGTGGAAGCTTTGAGTGCACTGTACAGTGGGCAGGTTCACACAATCAGCATTCAGACACCACTACAAACATGCTATGTAGTGCAATATATAGTAAAGAGGGAGTGATTTCAGACACAGCCTATGTTTTGACCACAGGTTTTATACTACAGCGCCAGACGTCACTGCCATGATGGAGAAGGTAGTTAAGTGTGTGAATGGGAACATGATTAAGACCAAAATGTTAAGAAAATTGTCAGACAAAAAATCTTAATAATAGTGGCTCAGTGTTCTTAAGGTGATTAACAATGTTAGTTGTATGATGCTTCACCCAAAGTGTTTATGGGGGGGCAACTCAAAGGGGGGACGAAAGGTCTTCTATCAGAGAGAGGTGAGACCCAGTATCTCATACAAATGAGGATAATGGCACACACTCACGCAATCTCTGTGAATGCACACATGATTTAGTGGCTCATAACTGCCACATCATTACCTTTAAACTTTTAATTAAATGGCACATTTCATGCAGAGTGAAACCATGATCATGACATGATGAAATCAAGATGTAAAACCATCAGTTCAGGTGACAAATCTTAACATGTTCTCATAGCCTGTTTTTGTTCAGGTGCCTCCAAATCTGGAGCTGAGCAGGTGACGGTAGATGTACAGATTATAAAGCTCAGCTTGAAGCTTCAAAACGACGCCTCTCGCCGTCAGAGTGAGACGTCTCCACTTCGCTCTCCTATGACGCTCTAGCAGCCGAGCTGCTGCCGCCTCACTCCGCCCTGCTGGCTGTGTGCGGCACCATCGTTTTAACGGGAGACACAACGAGACAGAGAGGGCACAGAGGCGAGCAAGCCCACGGATCTGCACCTGAACTGCACGGACTGTGGATTTAAGGAGAGAAGGAAAAGTTGAACCATCGCTGCAGTGACAGGGAGCCGCACCAGACTGCTGTCCAGTTAACAAGGTAACCAAAACCAGCTGAGCTGTCTTTTTACGCACGGTCACCAGATAACGAGCTCGTAATTTACGCATGGTTACGCAGAGATGTGCTGGTAAATAAAAAGGAGCGTGCAGAGTGACCTCCAGTCCGTGGTCATTACACAGCATCATGAATATCATTAGAAGCACAGCCGTGAACACAGATACCAAGCTCTGTTCAGAATGTCCGTGAACTGCATCCCCTCTGTCCTCCTCAAACTTCAGTTATTTTGATGCTTCTCTTCGCGGTGAGGGCTCCAGCCTTTCATTTACATCTCACAGTTTCACATCAAGTCTTAGTTCTGTGAACAGTGAACTGAATCAATGTGGTTTCACAGGTAAATCATCCTTAGTGTCTATTCTTTTAGAATACTACATATGCTGACAGAGGAGCACTGGTGATGGTGTCTGTATTAAATATAATTTGATCTTGCAGTTCTCTTCTTGAAGGCTTCTTGTATGCCCATACTGCTTATTTATGTATGTTTCTCTATGTGTGTGTGTGTTTGTGTAAGTGGACTGTGAGTGTTTGGCAACAGTGCCATTTGTAGGCTCCAGTTCCCTCTGTGTGGCTTTCCACATCACCTCTTGCACATTCTTCCTCTGCATCAAATTCCTCCTTCTTTCTCTCTCTCCTTCACATCACACACACATTGGTCTCACTAACCCAAACCTTTACCCTAAACTAAATTTGTACTTAACCCCCCAGCGCCCCTTTTTAGTTTGTAGGACTGGCCCAAATGTCCTCTATTGCCACAGTTTTCTTTTACAAAACAAATCCATCCAGGCAAAATCACTGTTTCTATTTGCAGTAAATCCTCTGTCTTTTTCCATTTCTTTTCCTTTTGTCAGTTTGTGTGTGTGTGTGTGTGTGTGTGTGTGTGTTACTATGGCTGGCCTAACGTCTCATTCCCAGAGGCAGATGTTGAGGGTGATGCTTTGAAATGCATGTGTGGTGAGAGAGAAAGAGCCCTTAAGGACAGATAACATTGTCACCAGTGGTATTTCAATCTGTGTCTCTTAATACCCCCCCCCACACACACACAGTCTCCTTGTTTCTGCTGTTGACTCCACATACTTTTGCTGTGACAAGTGGGTGTAGCAGGCAGAGATCTAGCCAAATGTGTGTGTGTGTGTGTGTGTGTGTGTGTGATTGGGTGGATCCACTCTTTAATCTCTTGCTCAATATTTAAATCTAAAGATATGTGTGTATTGTGTATCTGTGTACCTGTGTGTGTAGGATTGACAGTAACTGATGGGGAGCTTGATCACCTCACCTGTAACGCATATTAATATTTAATTCCTCTATATTTTTATTACTGTTACATAATTTAGAGACTGTCCCAGCAGTTGTCATCTGTTCGTTTGTCAGCCTCCTCTCACTCCGGTCCTCCTGAAGGTTCCAGTCGTGCTCCATCAGTGTGTGTGAGAGGGAGAGAGAGAGTAGATTTATCACCTTTCTAACCATTTGATTGGGTGAAGCCTGTTTTCCCCTTGAGGAAACTCCAGCCTTCAGGCTCTGTTTGAAGATGCTGAAATGACAGAGCTTCATTGCTGATGTGAACAAATCTCCAATTCATCTTGTGCATTGCTGACAGCATGATAATAGAGACATTCTAATAAATTCATGAACATTATGTTCTATTTGTGAGAACACTGAGTTCATAAAATGAGGCAACTCCCTACATATTACTTCACTTTATTTAACTGTAACACAGTGTCTTTACTTATATTGTATGTTCCCAGGAATTCTGATTGCACAGAACTCATGGAAATTGACTGAATTTACGTTAATTCATTTGGAACATTCTTTGGTTATTGGCTCTGTAGAAGTAGCACCTCAACATGTGAGCTGTGAGTACTACATGAGCAAAGTGTGATGAAATTTAACTAGCACTGCGGTTAGGGAAGACCCGGGTCAAAAGTACTACGTTTTTCTTTTATTCCCGTTGTGTGAGGATGAATGTATTTATCTATCTATCCATTTCTTTTGAGGACACTCATAAGTCATCCACCAGTATCCTCACACACTTCTAGACTACATTTCTCCTCAATTAGACAACTGTCATACATGACAGTCATGTAGACTAAAATTCTTTTATACCTTAAATGTAGGCTATATTAGCGACAAACACCCTGATGAGAGGTACCATAACAGTGAATGAAAACGTAATTCAAACAGCAGATATTTTTATAAAAAACATCAAGTAGGCCATAGTTCATAGACTCAAAAAATCAGGTTTAACATTTATTGAGTAATTTAAAAGTGCAAAACTCTGAGAAGACATAGAAGACAGAAAGATAAAAGCTGTAGCTCATCATAGACATGATATATAAGGTGCATTGTACCTTTTTCCCCCAGCATTCTGCTGTGGCTAAAACTTTACAATTACAAAGGACAACCAGAGCTTTACTTGTTGCAATAAAAATCCCCAAATTATAAATCTTTCTGTACATATCCATCAAAAGAAAAATTCTAACCACCATGGATGCTTATGACATCATTATTTGACATGAGTTTTGACATAACTTCTGTGGTAACACGGTACTTCTGCCAGAAGTAAATGTGGGCTGGATCACACACAGTTCTCCTCACCTGCCACTTTTTACACTGTTCATTCAGAGACTGTAGCTTCCCTTTTGAGGGAAGTATGCTGATGGTCTCACAGTAGCAATAGATGAGTTAACCAAGAACATATTCCTATTAGTTGTCTAACATAACTATTATTCATTCAGACAAGCTGTCTAAGAACATGTTTTTATTTATTTATTTCCTATTCGCAGAAACAGCTGCGGGGAGCAGTTGTCGAAGGACAGGTTCCACAAACACACACACATACACACACACACTCCCACCATGATTTGACAGGTGAAGAACAGTACATTTTCTGCACTGGTGGTGCTGCAGCTATGGGGCTGTTTGCAGCAAACCTTTATGAAACAACAGACATTACAAAACAGGTTTGAATTTCGCTGCAGATTATAGAATGTGTTCTAATATGTTTCTATAGATTATGAGATATGAAATAGGTATGAAGAAAACTGTTTTTATACATAGGTCTAAAACACTTGTGACAAACATCACACTTTTATTCAGCTGGAAACATTCTCCTGCTATTTAATTATGACTGGTTATCCTGATATAGCAGAGCATATACTGCTTTATAGCTGAACTAATGCATACTGTATGACACCTTCTATTGCCACTTCAGCTACTACTGCAGCTCTTTTAGCTGCTGCTAAAGCTCCTGCTGATATGCTATCACTATTGCTGCTGCCCCAACTGCTGTTCTCCTGCTATTTCTGACATTAATAACGTTCTTACTATTCTCACTGCCTCTGTTGCTACAGTTTCTGGCATTTCTCAGTACTGCTCCTAATGCTACACTGTGACAAAATAACTGCTAACAGTGCTACCACTGCTACTCCTAGTACTGCTGCTACCATTTCAACTACATCCACTGCCACCACAGCTGATACTTTTAGCCGTTACTACCATCACTAGTTTTACTAGTATGACAAACTTCATTACCATTGCCAGTGTACTGGTCTGAGAAAGCCTCACACACAATGCACCACTGCAGCCCTTTGCAGTAAAGCTATACTGTATGTTGTTCCATCGAGGTATTGAAATGATGGAGTGTGCGCTTTACACAACCTATCGGTTTTGAACCTTTTGCCAGCTTATTCTCACTTGGGTTCAGACCTGTCAGACCTGATTGTGTTTGTTCATTATTGCAACAAATTCACATAATAAAAATGTACATCGAACAGTCCCACAATACTAACCAGTGCCAGGTTTGTGGATTCAAGGATTCATCAAGGATTCAGGGATTCTTTGTTGTCATTCTCGCATGAGACATGAAAGAACGAAACAACGAACTCAGGTCAAGGTGCATATTGAGAGACAAATAAGACTGATCTGTGGTAGACTGATCTGCAGCTACACAGCCCTATGCAAGCTGTCATTCACTGTTCAAGATTCAAGATTCAAAAAAGTTTATTAATCCCAGAGGGAAATTGTTTATTCTTGTTTGTTCTGACACTTGTCAGTCATGGCCAGTTTTATGATATGATACAATATACTATATTGTCCCCACTGTGTGTTCTGGCAGCTGTCCATCATGAACAGCATTATTAACTTTTCTTTTGTGGAATCGGACCAGACGGGCTACACTTTGCTCCCTGTGCGTGTCTTTGAGCTTTGCGTGTGAGTGATCCTGTTGCTGTTCCACTAGTTGTCCTTCCTTGGATCACCTTTGGTAGGTACTCAGCACTGCATAGTAGGAAAACCTGACAAGACCTCCTCTTTTGGAGATGCATTGACCCAGTCAAAGTAACTCAGATCCTTACACTTGCCTATTTTTCCTGCTGACCTTTTGACAGGTGCCATTGCAGTGAGATAGTCAATGTTATAACAATTCGATGGAAGTGGGATAACATGAATTGATAGAGAACTTCTTCAAGTACTCTACAACAAGTAAAGACTGAATTTTACAGTAGGGGAACCACATTTTAAATTTCCATGCCTTCCTAAAAGAAGTCAGTAACCTTACAGAAAAACACCCTAACTGATTCATTGTTGATTTCCCCAAACCAGATACTGTATGTATTTGATTTATTTCAAACAGCAAATGACGCAGACATTAGACATTACCTTCCAAATGCCAGCTGAATGAAGGGCACTTAAATGGAGATTAAGAGAACTAGGTCATTAGCCACCGCTGCTATATTAGTGATAGACATGCTAGAGTTGAACAGGTGTTACACTCACATGTACATTAGGGTATTTCACTGATACTAAATTAGATTAATTGAACTTTGTGTGAAATTCAACCTCTGTGTGAAATTCAGGGAGGAGGTGAATCAGATGCTGGCTGGCCATGAAGAGGTTCTAGATTATGGAGCGTGGAGAAGTGACACAATACATTAAATATAATAAGCACTTAAATAACAATTTATATAGTATGGAGCCCCGGAGGGGACATGGGAGGGGAAAATACATACATTGGTACCCTTGAAGCTGCCCAGAGTACTGCAGTCGTTTACTAATAAATTCAGCCATGTCCTCCAGTTCAGAGTACATTTTCCAATGACAGTAGCATGGCTTATGCATGTATGTATGCTAAATGCATATATACATATGTGTAATCCTCCCTTTTTGTGCCTCATCCTTTCCTCTGTAATTTCCCAGAGCCAGATAATTTTTCAATCAATACTTCAGTTTATACAAATACCGTATGGCTCAAGTTAATCATCCAGGTGCCAGATGAAGTTCAGCCCTTTTGAGAAGTGCCTCCGTCATCTGAGAGATCTTGCCTGCCTTAATAATAAGAACACTCCTCTGGGATGCTCCCGGCAGTTAACACACATCCATTGGTACCCGGAGAACTGCAGTGGTGGCTGTGGCTCCAGCTCCGGAGGTACACCAGTCACCTGCCAATTGTAGGATCGGTGGTTTAATTCCTGGCTCCTCCCGTAATATATCGAAGTGGCGTTGGGCAAGAAACTGAACCCCAAGTTGCCCCCGGTGTGTGTCAGTGTGTGCTTGTGTGTTTGAATGGGTGAATAAGAAGCAGTGTGACATCACTTTAAGTACTGATAAGGTAGAAAAGTGCTATAAAAGTGCAGACCAGCTACCATTTACTAATGTAATAAAAGCACCATGTCCGCCAGTTCCACATATGTTTTCTGACGAGAGTAGCCCTTTGCGCTAAGTATTCTCTCCAAGTGTCTCTCACAATGTAAACCGTATTTACTGCCAAGCACCCATTTAATGTCTTTATATTTATGGCCAAGTGGTACGGGAGACAGCTAGGTAAGGACTTGGGATGACAAATCTGGACAGAGAAAGGGAGACAAAGAGACCACAAAGGTGGTGGAATAAGGAAGTTCACAGAAGCACAGAGGGGAATGAGGCAGGTGAAAACAAATTGGGATAGTAAGAGAGTTGAGGAAAGTAGACAGGAGCACAAGGAGATGCAGAGCAAAGTGAAGAGAGGTGGCATAGGCTAAACAAAAGGCACAGAGCTGCATGAGAAGCTGAAAAGAGAAAAGGACTTGTACTGACTGGCAGTGGCGGCTAGTGAAATAATTTTTTAGTGACTTTTGCAAGTCAGTTTTCAGATGCGCTCTAACCACATATCACCACTACAGTATGCCAAAGCACCATTCTTATGCATCACACTACTTTAAAAGATCAAATAAAAGCAAAAATACAATGTCTGTGTTTTCAGTCATTTATTATTTATATGTAAATTTTGCCCGTCTCTCCTTCAAACATGCAATTTTTTTGATTACTCTTTTGTTTAAGTCAGGCTTGTTTATTGCATTCCTGAGGAAGGTTTTGATTCTTTTCAGAGTTGAGAAGCACCTCTCAGCTTCAGCTGTTGTCATTGGTGTGGTAATTAAGATCTTCAGCACATCCTGGAGTTTGTTCTGCACAAAGAGCTGGAACAGAGCCACAGCACCAGTGCAGTTCCTGAACTCATCATTGTTGTAAATTAGTGACAGTTCAGTTTTCAGCTTGTTTTTGTTCAGCACTGGGTAAACTTCTGTGGTGGTGTTGACCGCTGCTTCAGGGAACTGCATGTTGTACTCCTCAAATTTGTCTCCCTGCAGCAGCGTAGCACTGATCAGGTGCTTGGTGAAGGCAAACCTCTCCTTTGCATGGATCAAGATAGTGTCACAAACCTAAAAAAAGTGCAATTGAATACAGAATACATTGAAAATTGCAATAAATATATATACACTACCAGTCAACATAGGAATTACCATGTTTTTCATGAAGGTATGTCTTCAGTTGTGTTACCATCATTGCACATGGTTTTTATAATGATCAGTTATCCTTTTAAATGTAGCAAACATAATGTGCTGTTAGAAGACAGTACTAATGTTTGATGTTATGACATCTGCTTTTCTTTCACAAACATGGTCATTTCTATGTGTGTCCACACGGTTGACTGGTAGTGTATATATATATACACAGCAGTGAGTAAAATTAATCAGAAATGGTGTTAGCACAGCCAGTTAGCCAGGCCTTCTTCTCATACCATGTCCTGGAAAAAGTCTGTGTGTAATTTCTCCCTCTGTCCTGCGTTTGCTGCTTGATTGTAATGTCTTGCTGGTTGGGTCCAAGCTCGTCTTAACTAAACTTAAGTTTTTCTTGTGGTGTTCTTATGTGAAATGGTTCACTTTTTAGGGACAAAACTGAATTAGTTTTCTCCATGATAAAAACTCCATGAGCTACTTAACTGCTCCAGCTAACTGCAAACAAAGGACAACGGTGAACTGCGGAGAGTTTCCAGGTGAATTTCCTGGTCTGGAGCTGTAACCCGTGTCTTGTGGGAGGGCTTTGGGTGCAAACTTTTGCGCCCCAAGGTTCTCTTATACTCTGTACTGGAGGTGGTTCCAGTGCGCATGCACCAGCGTGAGTCTATGGTAAAGATTTTTGTGCCCTCCATAGGAAGAGGAAATAAGTCATGAGGGAGTTTTTTCTCTCCACTGTTGCCTTACGTGCTTGCTCAAGTGGGACTGTTGGGTTTTCTACAGTAT
>JAUBNQ010000027.1:603935-619092 GCA_032353495.1 Ctenopoma kingsleyae | reverse complement strand
TACACTGTAAAGTGCCCTGAAATGACTAATGTTGTGAATTGGCGCTATATAAATAAAGTTGAATTGAATTGAATTGATGTCTATCTTCTTCCTCTTCATGTGAGACTGGTGGGGTGGTGCCCCAGCGCCCTCTATTGACGGGCTGCCACTTCTGACTGGGCAAACAGAGGGACTGAGCTTGGAAGGGCATGTTGTAGGTTAGGGTGATAAAGGGAATGTGTTGACAAATGAGGAATGTGTTGAGTATGCTGAATGATGAAAATGATTAGAAAGGCAGAAATACAGAAGGCTATGACGCAAATGAAGAACGGAAAGGCAATCAGCCCAGATGACATACCAATGGTGACATGGGAATGTTTAGGAGAGACGCCAGTGAAAAGATTAACCAGATTGTTTAACCAGCTTTTGGAAAGTGAAATGATGCTTGATGAGTGAAGAAGTGGACTCGTTCGAACAAGAAGGATGCACAAAGCTGCAGCAGGTACAGTACAAAGGCATAAAGTTGATCAGCCACACCTTGGAGCTATGGAAAAGAGTAGTGGAAGCTAAACTGAGACAAGAGGTGATGATCAGTGAGCAGCAAAGTAAGAGCACCACAGATGCAATGTTTGCTTTGAGAATGTTGATGCAGATGTACATAGAAGGCCAGAACACACAGTGGAGACATATAGTGTATTGTATAATAATACTGGCCATGATTGACAGGTCAGAACAGTGCCTTGCAGCTTGCGTAGGGCTGTGTAGCCGTAGATCAGTCTACCACAACACTGGTAAGTGATATTAATGTACATGATGTACATTTGTATTATGTAAATTTGTTGCAATAATGAACAAACACAATACCCACAAGGCCAGAAGTTGCACTGTGTGTTTGTGGATTTAGACAAAGTATAAAGTGCCAAAAGAGGAGCTGTGGTAGTGCATGAAGAGGTCAGGAGTGCCAGAGAAGTATGTAAGAATGGAGGACAGCGGTGATGTGTGCTATAGGAATGATGGACAAGGTGAAGATGGGTTTGGGGTGGGGTGGGGAGGGGGGTTTCCATGGATTATTATGTTTGTGAATGACGTGATCTGTAGTGAGTAGTAGTAGAGAGCTCGCTTAAATCAGTCTCAAGAGATGGAGGTACACACTGGAGACAAGGGGAATGCAAGTCAGTAGGAGCAAGATGGAGTACGTGTGTGTAAATGAGAGAGGTGGTAGAATGGTGCAGTTGCAAGGAGTAGAGATAGCAAAGGTGGATGAGCTTAAATATTCAGGGTCAATTGAAGAAGAGAGTACAGGCAAGGTGGAGTGGGTGGAGAAGGGTCTCAGGAGGGATCTGAGTTCTGAGACAAAGTGAGAGGGGCAAGACTTAGACTGCTTTGGTCATGTGTGGAGGCGGGATACGAGGAAGAATGAGGATGGAACTGCCCATAGGAGAAAAGCAAGGCAAAAGAGGAGGTTCATGGATGTGGTGACGGAGGACATGTGAGAGGTTGGTGTCACAGAGGAAGATGCAGTGAACAGAGTGAGAAGGAGATGGATGATACACAGTGGTGACCCATAACCCGGCCAAAAGAAGAAAAAGAAGATTGGATTAATGGAGCCCCAACAATATAAGTAACCAGTTATGCCAGTTTCCTATTATTCTTGAATGGCATTTAGAAGAAACTTTGTTTTTTTACACTTTAGAAGGACCCATGCTTGGTGTATCCCTCTGCTTTCAGGTTTAATGCTAGGCTAATTGTCTCCTGGCTGCAGCTTCATGCTGAGTGCATGGATGGTTATTGATCTTGTCACCTCATTTGTGTGAAGTGAATATGCATATATGTATGATGGATAGATGCCAACACACTGCACTGCAGTTTATGATACTATGTGATGTTATTTACCACTGACTTTACTTTACTTGGCAGACGCTTTTATCCAAAGCGACTTGCAAGGAAGACACAAGCAATTACATTCGGGTTCTGTAAATTATGAGTTACTACAAACTAAGAGCCCTGATAAGACCCAAACTTGTCTTATGAGGGCAAAACATGTTCTGTCTTTTAAAAAATTAAAAAAAAAAACAAAAAAAAACTGAAATAAGGTGTCAATTCTTATCTTAATTTGAGTAAGTTTATGTAAATGGTAATTTGTTTAACTTGTTGATTCTTGGATATACTAGTGCATCGTAAAACAATTATAATATTGTGAAATATGATTTTTTTTTTTTTGTAATTAACCCCCCCCCCAAAAACTCTCATATACAGTCATGTTCCAAAGTTAGTACTTCTAATTCTGTAGTTTCTGTGTAAAAGGTAATAAAAATCATCTGGGTGGGAAAGGTTGCATCAGAAAGGGCATCTGGCATAAAAATCCTTGCCAAATCAACATACAGAGTAATCTGCTGTGGAAACCCTGAACAGTGAGTCAAAATAACTTCTTTTTTAAATCATAGTGGGTCTTACTATTAGGCAAGAAAGAAATAAGTAAATACTCTTCAGTGTAAATCTTTGACACAGATTTAAACTCAATATTTCTTCCTGATTCACCTTGACCTTTTAAATGTAATCATGTATCCTCAACATTATCTATCTATTAATACCTTTCCAACAACCTAAACCTATCTATAAATACTAAGTTCTGTAAAAAAGGAGACTTAAGGATACAAAAAATTATACTTTTGATCAAGGTATAAAATTAAAAAGTTCAAGCTACAACAATACACTTTTCCCTTCTACAACTCGAATTCCGGAAAAGTTGGGATGTTCTTTAAATTTGAATAAAGTGAAAACTAAAAGACTTTCAAATCACATGAGCCAATATTTTATTCACAACAGAACATAGACAACATAACAAATGTTTAAACTGACTTTTGAAGTGAACGCTGATAACTCTGTCCTCTTTAGCTCGGAGGACACGGCGTCCGTGATTACCAACAAGAATGTCAAATTTGTACTCGTCTGACCATAGAACACTTTCCCACTTTAAAAGGGTCCATTTCAAATGAGTCTTGGCCCACAGGACACGACGGAGCTTCTGTACCTTGTTCAAACATTATACTGAATTTCCCAGAGGAACCTTCCCAACGGATTAATAAAGTTATATCTATCTAAATATGGTTTCCTTTTTGCATGATGGAGGTTTAGTTGGCATCTGCAGATGGCACAGTGGATTGTGTTTACAGACAGTGGTTTCTGGAAGTATTCCTGGGCCCATTTAGTAATGTCATTGACACATTCATGCCCATGAGTGCAACAGGCATCCAATAAAGGTATATCTCCTGTTTCTCTGAATCTTTTGATTATGTTATGCACTGTAGATGATGAAATTTGCAAAGCCTTTGCAATTTGACGTTGAGGAGCTTTGTTTTTAAAGTTTTCCACAATCTTTTTACATACTCTTTTGCTGGAGAGGCTCTGCCCATCTTCACTTCTGAGAGACTCTGCCTCTCCCTTTTATTGCTAATCATGTTACAGATCTGATATCAATTAACTTAATTAGTTGCTAGATGTTCTCCCAGCTGAATCTTTTTAAACTGTCTTGCTCTTTCAGCCATTTGTTGTCCCCGTGCCAACTTTTTTGGTACCTGTAGCAGGCATCAAATTTGAAATGAGCTTATTTTGTGCATAAAATTGTACAATTTCTCAGTTTGAAATTTTGTTATGTTGTCTATGTTCTGTTGTGAATAAAATATTGGCTCATGTGATTTGAAAGTCTTTTAGTTTTCATTTTATTCGAATTTGAAGAACGTCCCAACTTATCCAGAATTCGGATTGTATTTAACATTTTATGAATATCCTTTGATACAGCAGACCTTCTGTGGCTTACTCTCTTGTGTAGGGTGTTGATGATTGACTGTAAAGTCAGCTGCCTTCCCCATGACTGTGGTTAAAATAAGTAATTATGATAATCACTGACATTAAAACAAAAAGCGTTTATTTCACTTTATGTATAATGAATCTAGATTATATGTAATATTGTTTCACTTTCAACATTGTTGTCATCAGTATAGGAGTCATACATGTAACAGTTGAAGATTGGACTGCAATGTACATCAGGCAGGATATGTGGCAGGAAATTAGACAGCGGCAAACTGAGGCTGAGGTACAACTGAGCTGAGCAAAAGCATCAATCAAAAAAACTAGCAAAAGGTCAAATAGGTCACAATAGACTAGGAGGGCTGGAATAGTGTGGCAGCCAAGGCACAATATTTGATCTGACAGTGAGTAGTGGTAGACAGACTAGTCTAAATACTAGCACTGCCCTAATCAGTGCTTGGGGGTCAGGGGCAGCAACGACAGGAGATGAAAAATTGAGTGTGCTGATATTCAAATACATTTAGAGAACCTGATTTGTAACTGTGTTTTCCCTGCTGAGCATGACACATTCAACATAAGCCAGGTACACGACATGAGAAAAGTTCAGTTTAACGCAAATACTGTCAAACATGCACAGCTCAGCCACAGCTGGATGAGAGCCAATCACATTCTGCAGCAGGGAGTCAGTTTCAACATTATAGCTACAGCATGAAACATTTTGCAATTTTTTCCCCCAATAAAGATATGCTCCATAACTTATCTCAGTGTGGAGAGGGCCTGTCAGAGCCTGCTGTGACACACACTCACAGAACAGTCTGGCAGTAGTGCAGAGGTGCTCACTTCTAAAAGCTTTTGAGCAACACTTATAACCAATGAGACAATAATAATAAAAATAAAAATAATGAATACTTTATTGATCCCCTTGGGGAAATGCTAGACCTGTGTCAGGGCTTCTATGGGGTTTCAGTGTCTTGTCCACCTCTGACCTGTAGCTTCATGGGGACTGAGAATCGAACCACTCACCCTTGGGTTGGAAGACAACTGCTGTGCCCACTGAGCTATCATGCCACCCCAAAATAGAACAAACTTCTAATTGTATTTTCTCATATATTGTAATTTCATAACAATAACTACCTGGATGGGTGTACAGAGTATGGGAAAGTGTAAAGTGTAGAGTGCAGCTAGTTGCTCTGTGTAGCTTTAAGGAATTTTAAACAAAACTAAGGAAAAGCTGGGTGCTGTGGTTCCCCATGAAACATGATATTAGTGGGATAAACAGAGGTCCAATCCGAGCAGAAGATGTAAATTACATTCTGAACACAGATTCACAAAAGTCCAACTACTCACAGCTAATTCATATCTGTATGTGTGAATGTGCTGTAATACTCTAGCGTTAATTAGTTATACAACAATTTCTGTCACTTTCATGTGAACAACTGATTGCATTGTGTCTTCCTATAGAGACCATCTGAAAATGTCTCACAGAGAATTCTTTGCAAGATCCTAATACTTTCTATGTTTTCTGGCCCCTCAGGAAATGCACAGAGCAATTTAGTGAGAAATATTAACTGTAAATAAAACTATTTGTTTAGAACCACTCCACAGGGAAAGCTTTAAGTTCTTTCTGGCTTAGACAAATCAAATTGTGCCAAATGGTCCAACAGCGGAGCAATGGGCTGAAATCAGCTTGGTGGAGGGAAGAAACACACAGGGAGGGAGAGGGCGAGACCTCTGTTGACACAGTCAACCATGACCCAATATTTTCTAATCAAAAACAATCTGATTCATTTTCTGAAAGGTGTTAGATATCACAAGACACCAGGGGCTGTGACAGAGCAGATTATTTGTCACAGAGAAAACAGACAGCTGCAGGATATTTTACTGTCTGACATGAAAATCAATGCAGTGGTTGTAGAGCTGGCACTCCTAAATCTACACTCTCCAAGGATCTGTGGTGTGTGCATGTGTGTGTCTTTGTCTCTCTCATCATTACACATCATTACGCTCCTCCTCATTCTGACCTTGCTTTGAGTCTTGATGCTTCTTTATCTTCCATTTATCTGTTTACACTCTCTCATCTCTCTTACACAGGATGTGTGTGTGCGTGTGTGTGTGTGTGTGTACGCTGTGTGTAAGTGTATATGAGAGAGACAAACACACAATGCTAGATGAAAAGGAATGAGACATGAAATGTGTATGTGAAATGCTGTCAGTTTGCTTGTGTTTGTGTATTACATGCACGTTTTATTTAAACAAAATAACTACATTATACTCTACTTGATAAGTGAAAGAAATAATCTAAACAGAAATAAACAGAAATATAATTACACAAATGACAATATTGAAAAGCTCCAAAATCCATTAGAATAATAAAAAGAAAAGCTGTGTAGTGAGATGGAGATAAATACTGTGTATTTGATAAATATATGTACTGCACTGATAATTGATTGGATAGATAACTAAAAGAATGAAAAAGGAATGATTTTATCATATCAAATAGTTGATTATAATGATTATATGATTTTAAAGCTTTATACCATAACCATTGATTGTGTTTGTGTTCTGTAATCACTTCTCCATACTGATGGTTTTCCAAGCATCAATATGGAGAGGAGTCATGAGTGAGATGTGTGGGAGGTAGAAAAACAGCCATGATGATCAGGGCCTTACTAACTGCTTTAAACTGTTTATTATATCAACATGGAAACTTCCTGTTCACTCAGAGTGCTGTGATGTCAAAACTTTATTAGACCCATCACATGTTATCACATTCCTACACATAGTACTGGGTAAATTGAAGCCAGTATTGTGTGGGTGCTAAATTGACCCAACCCAGAATCTTGTGTGTAACATTGTTTCTCATATCTTTGTTTTTCTTCTGTAAATATGTGATCTACGCTCAATTGAAGTTACGTGACTAAAAACTATGACTAATACTCATCACTGTGAGAAACTAGTTACTAAACTAAATTTTTAAAAATAAAAACATGATGTATCACCTGCACTGTGTGTCAACACAGATGAAATAGGTTTTGTGAACATTATGAAGAGGTTTAAGTTCTCCACCTTGAGTCTTGCCAGGAAGTGGTGGTGTTAATAAAAATACATTTTCAGGATTAGTCTGCATGACTGTTCAGTTCATACAAAGCAAATACAACGCACAACCACATTGAACAATGAACAGTTGTACATCGACACAAAAGTAACTCAGCTCACTCCCACTCTGCTTCATGGGCCTGCTTTCTAGAGAAGGTTATAGTGAAGAGTGACTAATGCAGCATGTTTCTACCATTCAGTCTGTTTTAGTGATGTCAGAGCTGAATGGAAATGACAGCATTATTTTCAATGCCATTGGAGGAAGTTTAGTGTATTCTTCTTTAATTTTACACAGTAACGCCACAGCAATGCGACAAAATGTGATGATGATACAGTCTTTAGTCCTTCATCGCTTTGTAACGTTCATAGTTTGCAATCTCGCTATGATGTCAAAGATAATGCTTCAGAATGAAAAGGATCATTTATCCACTCCTTTCCAATACTCAGATCATTTGCAGAAGAGGAATACCTGTGAAACTCTGCTGACAGTGTGTGCAGGTGATTGAGAAACGCAGCTGTCACATCTGCATTTCTCTCTCCCACCTGCTCTGTGTATGTTTGAAACATCACACACACTTTTTCTGCTCCAAGTATTTAGTTTTATAAAATGTGGACAGTCACAGCCATAGTTAACACTTTTACATATAGACCAGCTTTGTTATCATGCAGTGCTGATTTCTTCTCAAAAAGGAACACTTGTGGGGGCCTACCCTGGACAGCTGTCAGATCTCTGTGTGGAGCAAAGTTTTTATTGTGTCATAGCTGATGTACATGTACATACACCCACACAGTGGATCCAGCTGAGCTTACCGGACATTTCTTCCCCTTTAGGTTTGTTAGCAGGGCTCATACACACATTAAATCCTCATGCTGGACAAGTAAAACTGCTTGATTTTCGACCAGTCAGATGCTTCTCTCTGTAGAATAATATATAATAATAATATTAGCTATTCTCTGATTCATTATATTAACAGCTTCAGTAGACTGAAGCACTCACCTCTTGCTGTCTTGATCAGACCTCCTCCTTTCAAAATATTCCACAGTCTCTGCAAACCATATAAGATTTGGGGCAGTATCATTTCCAGCTGTGATTTTTATGTAGCTGCAATTATATTTTCAACTGAACTGAACTGTTTTTTTTCTTTTCACTGTTTCTTTTTCCATTGCTGTCAACTGACTTCTTTTAGCTGCAGCAGTTTGTCTTTTTCATGATTTTGTCTTATGTTAGCTTACAGAACACATGTAGACCCATGAGCATCACTGACCAAGCTGTGCGTTGCACTCTCACCTCTGACATCTATGCCATCTATCTATTTAATACTTTTTCATAAATCTTTGTACAGTTTAAAACGTATGCAATCACTATATTCTTATCATTAAAAATATTTAAAATTTGACATTAGGAAAATAATACTTTTAATACAGGTGGCCCAGTGACCATAGTTTGGGAATCTGTGGCTGCAACCTGTGACCAGTTTGTTTTGCTTTGCGCTAGTGTGTGAATCGAAGTGTCAACAAGGACAAGACACTGAAACACAGACACAGACATGTACTGTCTGGCAGCTGTGCAACAACAATTTCCCCAGAGGAATCAATCAAGTCTATCATTATTATTATTATTATTATTATTATTGTTGTTGTTGTTGTTGTTGTTGTAAAGAGAATCAAGGAAAGGGGTTAAATATAACCACATATTTTCACAGGTTTACATTTAGCTACTCAGGCCACAGACATTTCAGGAGGCATGTGGCAGGTCTGCACACATACAAACAAACAAAAAAAAATACCACACACAGAGGTGACATTATAGAGTGACTGAAGTAATGATTAAGATGATGTTTAGTAGCTGAAAGTGTGTGAGCGTGTGTTGGGTGCAGCAGAGCACCAGCTGAAGCACTGAAAATGGAAAGTGTTATCACAAAGTGAAACATTAGAATTCATTTTGGTTCAGTGCAGAGATTTATGCAAATTTCCAGCTTGGCAAGACAACAGAATCTCAGAGAGCTAGAGACCGTGGGCAGCTCTGCCAAGTCTGTGAGGACACACTGATTCACAGGCTGCCCCAGCCCTGATAACAGACAGCACAGCCCCTGTGTGTCCGTGTTACAGTTTTCTATGTGTTCTAGTAAAATTAGGCAGTGCTCATCTTTGCTTTAAATATGTGTTTGTTTGGTGACTCTGTGTGTGTCTTGTGGGAAAACACTGGTAACAACATATACAGTAGTTCCAGTAGTTACACGGCTGCCATTGTTCAGGACGTAGAGGAGACTGACTACTAATTGTAGGATAGGTGGTTCAACCCCCAGCACCTCCTGTGTTACCCACAGACATCTGAATCTGAACTTGACATTGCTCCTGATGGTCAGGTTAGCACCTTACACGGTCGCTCTCTGTTATCGGTGCGTGTTTGAATGGTTAAATGAGAGGACAAGAACACCACACAAGCGCAGCCATGTGCATGTTTTTGAATTTGTGGGTAATAAATGACAACCACACTGACTGGCACAGAATCATTGTCTGTGTGTGAGACAGAGAATATGTGTAAGACCACTGCAGATAACTAAGTGACAGCTGCATTAAATGGCACCAACAAAGACACAGGTGTTGTGTTAGTAAAATCCACAACACACTTCCTCTTCATCCCTCTCTTCCCCAGCACTGTGAGAGGGAGGCGTCCAGCACAAGTGAAACTCTTAAACTGTAAAATTACTGACAGACAGTAGAGTCCAGGAGGAGGAGAGCCAGACCAGCTCCTCCACCTGTCCTGCCTATTACACTGTACTACTAGTACTGTACTCTGTCAGGTCTCACCCCTCTCTCTCTCTCTCTCTCCCTCTCATCTCTGCTTTCAGCCTGTCGCTGTCTCAGCTAAACAATGCTCTGATGTCTGAACCTCGATAGTAGTTAATGTTTGAGTCAAAATGAGATCACCTGCACTTTTTCCACTGTTCTTTACCTCTATACTGATTATTGTTTTGGGGGCTGACTTTGATCGATGTGACGTGCACAGTGCTGTGCATGATCACGTGAGCTGTGGTGTGTGTATGAACACAGATCATAAGGTGTGGATTATGTGAGTTGGTTCAGTTGCTCTGCTTTGACTTTGTGGAGTAGATGAGTGAATCATTTTCCTTTAAATCGTACTGAATCTGATGTGTCTGTGCAGGTATATATATTTTGCTTTTGTGTCGGGTTTATTTAAGTTGCAGTCACTAGATGAAGAAAGACCTCTACCTTTCTACCTCTTTCCTGACGTTTTCAGTCTCCACCTCCACTTTCATCATCATTTTAGTTAAAGAGAATTAATGTCAGATTGTGGGTCACACACATTTTCACCCATCTCCTCCTTGCATATTTTATATATACACATTCCAGTAACTTACTTCCAGTGAAACAGTATGTTTTAGCATGATGGGAAATACTAACATGTGAATATCGACAGTAAATAATGGTTTGTTAATCCTGCTGTGTTTGAAGTGGTGGTGAATCCAGAGTTGAAGCACAGAAGCTA
Source organism: Ctenopoma kingsleyae (assembly GCA_032353495.1). NCBI lineage: Eukaryota > Metazoa > Chordata > Actinopteri > Anabantiformes > Anabantidae > Ctenopoma > Ctenopoma kingsleyae. The sequence goes on along the minus strand of JAUBNQ010000027.1, from coordinate 608,699 downwards.
GTCTCCAGGCCTCAGAGCATTCTGATTGGGTGAGAGTGACTCACACACATGTTTTCTAATGAGATGACAGGCCACATCAGTACTGAGTGTCTGAGCTTCTGAGTGTGTCACTGTGTGTGTAGCCTTATGCCAGTCTGTGCCACTTTAAATGTGTGTTTATGTAAATGTGTGTGTGTGTGTATGTGTGTCTTTGTGCCTGAGTGATTGGACCTTAGGGCCCAGCACAGTATTGAGGCCAGCTGAAGCAGGCCAACATCAGAGGAATGCAAATTATATATGCACACAACACACAGACACACTCACACACCGTCTTCCATTTTCCTCTTTTTCAATCATCGTAATATTTCCACAAACGTCAGGTTGTCCTCATTCATTGTAGTTGAATCATGGTTGACTGGTCCACTGTCCTGCTGGACTCCCACCGTCCTCTTCTGTAAACTGACTAATGACACACAGCTGGGAAGAAGAAAGAAGAATACATGGAACATGCCAATCAATGTAACATGTCCAGAAAATGTTTTTCTTCATAATGGCTTTCATGTCCAGTTGTTTTTATGTCCAGCTTGTCAGTCACACATACACAGACCTCATTCAGTGGTTTTCCTTTTTGATCGGCCACAGTCTGATGCCACCAACAGAACCACATCATTCTGTTGCTTTCGGAGATGCCTCAGCCAAGCTATGCCCAACTTATCAGCATCCTCCTCCAGCAGCACCAACACGTCCATGTTCTATGTCCCCAGCCTCTTTGGGATACACAGGAAACTCTTCCAGAGGTGAGAATTGAAGATCTCATGGACTGGGGATTCAGCCCAGCTCAGCCTCATGTGTTTAAGTTTGGTACTCGGTCTGTCTGTCACTGTCCTCCAAGATGATGACCACAAAGTTGATCATGAGTCTTTAGCCTATGATATTCTGGTACCAAATACAGTTATGAACCACCTCATGCTCACATCGTTTAGACCTTGGTGTTAGCCATGTTATTTGCATCCTTGTGAGTCAAGGATGCAAATAAAAGGATGCAGTGAGTGGATCTGAAAACACAGTTATGGTGCTTGTGCTGCATCCCTGATGCCTGCAGATTATATAAAATCTCCAGCATATCGGATATTTTCTGTCTCCTTGTCATTAGCGGACCTACCATGCACAGGAGTACACTGCGCAGCATGAGCGTTCCTCACAGCAGCTGCACTAGTGAGGAATTCATAAACGGTACAGAATGTAGGTCATCTACAAAATCCGAACTTTTTTGAAATAAATAATATATTTTCAAAATGCATTAAATACACATTTGAAGTTCAGCATTGTATCTCTAATTTAACTGCTGAATTGTACTTTGATGCAAAAAGAGAAATAAACAACAGTAAAATAACAATCGTTAATCTCAGTGTTCAGATCAGCATCAGCCAAAACTATATTAGTCGACCACTGGTTCCATCTGTACTTGTTTATATTTTTGTGCATTTCTCCTGTCATCAGACCTCCTTGATTTGTTCCATATAAGATTCAGAACATGGTTTGTGTCAGTGTGAATCATTTGACAGATTTCCCCTGAGGGATTCTGAAAGAACCAGTGGTCACACAGTTTGCAGAGAGTGATACGTGTACAGTACATGGACCTATTTCTCACAGGGTGGTTTTCTATTTCACACAGTCTTCTGTGAGCTGTGCAGGGGTTGTGAGAGAAAGTCTGAAGAACACAGCTGTAACATCATCAATTATCAGGTGATGAGCGGCTAAATGCAGATAAATATGTGTTCCTCTTTTCTTGTCTAAGGTCTGTGGACGTGTGTGTCACATACCACACAACAATGACGTTACCATCTGCAGCTCACCTAGGCTACAGTGTAACGGTAACATCTCAGCTTTGTGGCAAATCCTGGTGTGTTCTAGGGCACATTATGCCGAACACAAGGGACTGGCATGTTGGCATACATTCATATTCTTCTTCTTTGTCTGTGTTTTCTGGTTCATACATGTATGCTTTGCTGTACATTGTGAACTCTTCAAAGACACAACTATTAGTGTGTACTGCATTTCTGATTCATTCTATATCAACGGAAGACTTTTCACAAAGGAGCAGATAGGTCTTAAATGAACTGAGCCTCACTAGAATTGTGGGGTACATCAAGGTTTGCCCCCTATTGTATTTTCTATGAATATATGTATGATATGTTTACTATTAACATAAAGGGCAACTCAGCAATATGGAAAAGAACAAGTTAATTATATGAACTGGGACAGTGATTTTTTTTTCTGTCATAATATCTGATCTACAATATCCAGTTTTCTTTTCTGCCTTAACCTTGATCTTAATCTTAATCTTGATCTTGACCTTAAGCATTCAGTTTTGTTACTACCATGTTATTAAAGTTATTTAGCACTGGGTTAAGATCAGGGAAAGACTGTGGGCTGGAAGTTGGGATGTCAGTCACTTCACACACTACCTCATTATACAAAAGCTATGATCTCTCTCTCGCCCTGACCAAGGTGATTTTCTTGCCTCATACGGGACTTTGGACTCAGGTCTGCAGTTTGTCAGTCATACACATTATATGCATTCCGTCCACCCAAACCACCTCCCTGTGACTCATTGTGCTCTTGTTTCGCTCAACAGATGTAGCTATTTGTCTTTGTACCTAGGTTTTTGATATTCAAAACAGTAGTACTGGTAGACACCGTTGATCTGCCCACCTGTGGTGATAAACAGACAATTTCAACTTTGAACTGATGAAATATGAGAATTAGAACTATTAGATCATTAATCCACCCACACACACACACACACACAGCAGATAGCCATCGTTGTACATTAACTGATCTGCACAAAGCTTTAATGGAATAATCCACTGTAAACACCGTGGCTACTACTGTCCGTCGTGTTGCTCAGAGGTGTGAGTGAGAAGCTGACAGAGAACAAAGCCTGTGACTCACTGACCAGCTGAAAAGGTTCCCAAAATGTGCCATAATCTTTCCCTGAGAAAATGATCCCCGAACAACAGAGAGTGGTACCTCTGCTCGTTGCCATGGTGAACCTCAGCATGTCTTAGTTGCAGGTGTGTGTATGTCTGTGCTTGCATGTGTGTGAGCAGGTGAGAGAAAGAGTGATTAAAATTAGGCAGATTTTCAGCCAAAATCCTCTCCTCACGATGTTTTCTCTGCTACCTGTGTGTGTGTGTGTGTGTGTGTGTGTGTGTGTGTCTGAATCTCTGTGTTCACATGCATGTTCATGTCCCTCTGTGTGTGTGTGTGTGTGTGTGTGTGTGCATGAGAAACACTGAGGACAGCAGAGCTATACACCAGTCTGCATGATAATAAGCTGTTAGGTAGCAGACTTTACCTTACACACAAACGCACACAGACACACGCTCATGCACACACACACACACACACACACACACACACACGCACACACGCACACACACTGTCAAAACTGCATCATCCTTCCCTTCCTTCCTCATGCATTTCTTTTTCTTCCCTCACTTTCCTCCCTCCCCTACTTCTTTCTCTTTCTCTCTCCTCTTTTTTTCTGCTTCGCTCTTATCGTTTCTGTCTCGGAGCTTAGCCCTTTCTTCTTTTCAGTCAAGCATGACACACACCCAAATCACAGTCAGGAAAAACACACACACATATATACAGTGTACCATGAACACAGAAACATCCATTCACTGTGCTGACAGGCAAACACACACACACACACACATTTGTACGCACACCATTCCTCTTGGATGCACAGTGTTCACTGTGTAGGTGTGCGCGTGTGTGTGTGTATGTGTGTGTGTGTGCGTGCAGATGCTCTCTTTGTCAAATGTAGGTCTACTCTACATTTGCTGTATCTGTGCCAACCCACTGGTCATACACAGTCCACCTCCTATTCTCTTTTATTCAGTCATCATCTCTGCTCTACAGTATGAACACACAAAGATCATTCTGTATGTGTGTGTGTGTGTGTGTGTGTGTGTGTGCGTGCGTGTGTATAGTGGGAGTGTTAGGATGTGAAACCAAGTGTAAAGAAATAATGTTGACAACGACTGGAAATTCTGCTGTTCAGCAGTGGCCAGAGCCAACACACATCTAATGCTGATTAATGTGTACTTCAGTGATGTAGGGCTGTTGCTCTGTTCTGTTAAAAACTACAGTTCTATCAGCTCGTACTGTATATCACTGTAAGAGTTTTACAGTTTATCAATATGATCTGGCTACAATACAATAAATGTATGGATGAATATATTTATGGGTGGAAGCTGGAGCTATAACTGTCCAGCAAACACAAACACAGGCTTCAACCAAACCAATAAAATGACATTAATGGTTTAGTGATGGTCTCAGCATTAGTATCCACAGTACCTAACATGCACAAGTCTTTGAAAAGATAATCTTGAGCCCTGAGTAAATGTAGTTATCCCAGCTGGACTTTTGTCAAAGCAGGGAAGACACCTAAAGAAGGCTCTAAGCGAGTAAGGAGAGAGGAAGGACATCCGCTGCCTAAGCGAAAACCTTTGGTGATCCCTTATGTGTCAGGAGTATCGGAGCAGCTAAGACGCATTTTCTTAAAACACCGGGTCTCAGTGGCTTTCAAACCCCAAAACACACTACGCCAAATATTGGTCCACCCCAAGGATTAGGTCCCCCGGCACAGATAGAGTAATATAGTTTACGCAGTTAAGTGTGTAATTATACATCGGGGAAACCAAACAACCACTGGCTAAACGTATGGCACAACACAGAAGAGCTACCTCATCAGGCCAGGACTCTGCAGTCTAT
>JAUBNQ010000027.1:559907-571149 GCA_032353495.1 Ctenopoma kingsleyae | reverse complement strand
AACCAGGCTCAGGATGGGCGGCCATCTGCCTCGACCGTTTGGGGTGAGTGGACAGAGGAGAGAGAAAAGAACAGCAGGTAACAGATATCAAGACAACAACAACAAGAGTGACCTACACACATCACAACCTACTTACGTTTAGTGGATGAGGCTCTTTTGATTGTCAAATGTGTATGTCTGTGAGCTTGCAACACTGTATTTACCCAACTGGTTTACAATATTTTTGTCATCATGTATCATCCCTGAAGCATGAAAATCATTTGTGTGCATTTAAATGGCTATTTTTCTTAACAGTTATACTGTATTATGTAACTTGAAATTGTTGGCTTGCCATTCATTTGATTAACTGTTCAGCTTCTCCTGCAGGGACAAATCATGAATGTGCACACATACATACACAGTGACTGAACCAAGCAGAGTTTGTATTAGCTTAGCAGTGAAGCCCCATTCTGTTAGTCTCCACTTCCTAAACATTTGACGACTTCCCAGCAACTTTCCATCAAGTCAAATCAGTAAAGGCCTTTGAAAATATAAGACTGTGTTCTGTCGATCCTTGTTAGCCAGAAACAAAAAGCTCAAAATCTGACGGAGCAGGTGGATGACACAGAGTAGATTAAAACTGAGCGCTCCAAATGAGGATTTTGCGTTTAATCCTTGTTCTGTTTGAAATCCCAACTTGCAGATTAACTCATTTTCTCATTAACAAAGCTTCATAAATCTCCTAAGTCCAGCAGTTATCATGGTTAGAATGACAACTGTGCTGTGGTGTTCATGTGGAAACACACTTGGTTGCTATGCTCACATCTGGATTCTGCTCAGAGTTGCTTTAAGATGACACAGTGCAGGTACCCAGCGTGATTTAAAGGCATTATGAGACTGCAGTGCAGGGTGAGGATGTGTGCATGTTTGTTCATGAGTGTGTGTTTCCTTGCTTCCTCTCTGAAAGCTTTTCAGTGTGCGTCAGAAAATCTACATCTTCTGACAAGAAGTTTGTTTGAGTAGACAAACACGCATGAAAGACACAAGATCACACATACACAAATATAAAGATCACAAATGGACACACATGCACGCTGAGCACACATGCACACTGGAACACACCCACACATACCACATGGGTGTTATTCAAGTAGAACAAGGTACATTTAAGCTGTCAATATGTCACTCACATTAGCCAGTCGATTATTTCTGCCCACAGTCTTGTGTAAACTTCGCCCACTTTTCCCATCAAACACCACACAGCATATCATATGTGCAGAACCTTAGTATAACTGAAAAGCAATTCAGCTGTAGAGATGTACAATTAGAATGAACAGCCTCCATCGCATGGACAAACTCAGACAGGGTAACATCCAATTCAAAGAAGTAGAGAATAAAATATGTCATTTGTTGCATTTGAAGTTACCGATTAAAATGTGAGATACAAGTGACTGTTAATAAGAGGAAAGAAAATGCTAATACAGATGTGATGGAGAACAGATCTTAGGACTATGACACGCAAAGAAACATCAAAGAACTAAAGGTCACTGAGGCCGACTGTTGCGTTGCCTCATGCCACCTTCGTGTGGGCCAAAAAGTGGCACAAGGAAATACCCTTCTTTACCTGCAGATGGCAGTAGAAAAAAACAAAAAAAACAAAAAACAAAAAACAGAAGAAGACAAGTTTTTAATTGTGACATTTTCATGGACGTTCTAGGCTGAAATTGATCGTATAATTTGATAAAACTCTTTTTATGTTTAATCCTCCTAGCTGTGTGACTTGTCTCATCTCTCATGTTGTTAAATTGGTCTATTATCCAGCCTTTTACTTGTGCTCTGGATGGTGAACGTGCTTCTGATGTCTCTTCTTTTTTGTTGGCATTTGGCAAAGGACAATATGTTGAGTTTGTGTGTTGCTGTGGAATCTAAGAGGAACAGAGGAAAGGGAATAAATCATCTGAAAGACATGTTTAGCCCATGGTTGAAATTTTTACCAACCCCCCTCTCCCCCCACTCAGACTATTAAATGGTAATGTGCCTAAATAGATACATGTAGGCAGCCTCAGGCGGCGCACATCAGAATGATGCAATATGACTTCACTACAAAGATGATGTGAACTGTTTGCCAAAACAATGGCAGAGACATTTCTGTCATAGGCAAAATAATCTTGAATCCAGTTCCACTTAATAACTGTTCAAAATCTTTATTTTTACCTATATCTGTTGTGGTATTTGTGACTCTTGTAACTTGAATACTCGCTAGGTGTTCTGACAGTGCAGCAGCATAAAGGAGCCACACTACAGCAGTTTCCATTCTGCTCTTCATGTTCATGACAGGATTCTCCACTACTTGTGATCTTGTCAGTACTGGTTATATTTGAGGTTGAGGTCCTGGTTAAGTTCACGCACAAAACTACGGCATGTTTTTGACTGCTCAGCCAAAAGCACCTAAAAACTTGAAGGTTCCCCGTGTGATCTTTAATTCTGAAAATAATATTATTAAAATAGTTTTATTTGATACAATATTACTATTAATATGAAATGTATTTACAGACAACTAACATAATGTAAATGAAACTATTTTCATTTTACTACAATTGAATAATATGAGAGAAGGTTTACACCTGAAGCAGACTGTCTCTGTGAAGTAGGCAGGGACACTGAGCTTTTGCAGCACCGTGCAGATGTGTATGTGTGTGTATGTCAGCACACACCCACACACAGAAATAACCCCAGGTACAGCTGATAAGGTGTTTCTATTCTCTTTCTACTCCTGAGCCTTCTTCTCTGGTTCTTCTGCTACACCCCCCGTTTCTTCTCCCCTCACTTGATCATCAGTTCACATGTTCTCTCACCGTGACTAACCTTTCTTCTTCCTTTTCTTTTTGTGAAATACTCACTAATTTATTTTTTTAATTATTATGGAAAATTAAGTGAAAAAGTGGGTTTTATGGTCACTTACAATCATGACCAGTAACATGTTGCTGTATTATGAAATATTTCTCCCCTGTGCAACCATCAATATTATATATTATATATCCATTATTATATAAGTCCAACACATTTAAAACACTGACATGTCACAGACAGCCTCTGGCACTGCCAGTAGTATGCTCTATTACATTGTAGTTTGACTCTTTTACCCCACTGATATGAATAACACAGAACAACTAAAAGCTAATGAATTGGAACATGTGACTGCGTTCTGTGAGGTTTATTGTTCAAACAATAAATAAAACTTTAAATGATCACTCTTGGTGTTAGACATTTTAAATGTAAGAAAAGAGGAAAATTTATTTAGAGCACAAACAGTGGACATAGAAAACACAACAATTTGGAACGTCCAGAAAAAGAAAGAAACCACTGGAGCAACTTACACAGTATAGGTTAGCCAGGCTAAAAAAAACAGCTGCTGATGACAGAAGCTTTGTGAGAGCTGTGGAGAAAGCCAAAACCATTTTTAGTGAAATTGTCAACAACCTAAACAGAGCAGAGCACAGTGAAGATACTAAATTCCACCATTTGAAGAAGTCCATAACATCCAAATCCATCATTAGGAATTAGAATGAAAAAACCAGCTTGGAGAAAAAAGAGCTGAGCCAACAAAGTTTTCTGGATAATGAGACCAACATTAATCTCTAAAAAGTGATGGGAAGGTCCAAGTGAAGGAATGGTCTTTGGGAAAGGAGAGCAGCCAAGAAACCACTTTTTGTGTTTTTATTTGTTGTAATGAGGAAGAAAGAAATACATATGGATATCATAGCATTGCTGAAAAACTAATCCAACAGTGGCCTAAGACAGTACTGTACATTCTGCAGTCTGCTCAGTTTTAATTAGGTAGGGGACTGCAACAAACATATGGAAGCACAGAGCAATTTACACCACACCGATGGTCTGCTCATGAGGCCAAGCTGCACAACTGTCACACAGCTGAATGTTTAAAATGAGGCAGCACAATGAGGAAGGTGGCTGGAAGGCACATTAAAGGTTTTGTGAATGCATGTGGGTTGAAATAGATTATAGTTGTGGAGCAGTGGGCAAATATTTGTTTATCCCAAAACAAATATTTGCCATTGTAAAAGAACCATTGTGGTTCACTCAGAGATGGGAACAGGGAGAGTCTGAGCTGCTCATTCTGTTAACTGTAATTCTGTCTGCAGCTTAGACACAATTCAACAACCACAGTACAAAATTATAAAATATGTTACATTAGAATAAATTAAAATCTTCTATCATCAGTTCCATCATGTAAAATATTTTTATGTTGGATCAGCTCTGTGTCCTAAAATTTCTGTTTTTGTTTCTGTGTGTTAGTTTCCCATTAACAAGCTAGGTGGAAGTCGGTGGTAACATTATGGTGTGTTTCTCTGGATGTTTTTATAATTCCTGGTTTTTGAGACAGTAGAGATGAAATGGTATGAAAATTTAAACAGTGACCAAAATAATCACGGTTATCATCATTACTATAAGCAGCATTGCATTGTTATGTTCAAATGTTCAACAAGTACTGGTACATATTCATCTGTAGTTATTATTATTATGTACAAAAAGGACCAGAGCCAGCTGTATTTTTTGAGGAGGCTCAGGTCCTTTGATGTCTGCAGCACCATGCTGCAGATGTTTATGAGTCTGTGGTGTCCAGTGTCATTTTCTTTGTTGTGGTTTGCTGGGGCAGCAGCTTGAAGGTGGCAGACACTAATAGACTGGACAAACTAATCAGGAGGGCTGGTTCTGTTCTTTGTGTGGAGCTGGACCCTCTATATGTTGTAGCTGAGAGGAGGATGATGTCCAAACTCCTCTCAATCCTGGACAATCCCTCCCACCCGCTATACAGTGTCCAGAGACTAATCAACGTCAAGTGCCCCACTGAACGAGATCATTTCTGCCTGTGGCCATAAAACTCTACAATTCCTCCCCCCTCTATAAAGGGGAGGGGGGAGAACAACAATCATAATTATTATTATTTTCATCCATTTTGAAATTTCTTTGTTCTTATCATGTTTTTTGTTTTTGTATATTCTGTGCTTTGTGTATTTGTGTATTAGTATTCTGTGTTGGTGCTGATCTTTGTTTCTGGTTGTGGTTCTTTTCTTTCTTTTTGAACTGAGAGCGGCTGTAACAAGGCATCTTGAATCTTGAATTATTATTATTAATGATGTTCATATTCTTTACTTTACTTTACTTTACTTGGCAGACGCTTTTATCCAAAGTGACTTACAAGGAGAAGACACAAGCAATTACCATTTGGGTTCTGTAAATTCTGAGTTACTAAAAACTAAGAGCCCTTATAGGATCCAAACTTGTCAAGAAGAAAAACATGCTAGGAATTGTTAAGTGCTAGACAAGTGTGTGTGTGCGTGTTAGACTCATTTGAAATACTTTTTAAGTTTGAGTTTTCAAATGTTTATTAAAGGTGGTGATAGTCTCGGCTAGTGGAATAGAGCAGGGCAAGTCATTCCACCAGCCAGGGACAACAAAGTAAAATAGACTTGACTGAGATCGGAGACCCCATGAGGAGGGAATTTTCAGTCTCATCTCATTAGCTGATCTGAGAGGGTGTGCAGGAGTGTAGCATTAGCATGTTGATATAGGAGGGTGCACTTCCATTTACAGCCCTGTAGGCAAGCATCAAGGATTTAAACTCAATGCAAGCAGCTACTGGGAGCCAGTGGAGAGAGGTGAGAAGAGGTGTGACATGAGTGTATTTCGGGTGGTTGAAAATGAGGCAGGCTGCCGCATTTTGGACCATCTGGAGGGGTTTGATGGTGACTGCAGAAGCTCCAGTCAGGAGAGAGTTACAATAGTTGAGTCTAGAGATGACCATTGCCTGGACGAGGAGCTGTGCAGCCTATATATATTAAAATGAACATATTTGCATTTTTAAATAGTGCGTGTTGCATACTCTTTATGGAACAAGAGTGCAGGTCACACTAACATCATCTGCCTGTATCAAGTAGAAATTAGACATAATTTTCCCCCTTATAATCAAGCTGCCAGCTACAGAAAGCTAATAGCTGATAACTGTGTTGATGCTTCACTTTTTTGCAGTGATTAAATATATATATATCAACTTGTGTGAATGTTGTTCTGACAGTAACACATATAAGGCAATAATAAAAGTATTAAAGTAAAAATGCATAAAAACATCAAATCGAACTAAATGTTCATGCCTTACCAAAACAGCAGATATTAAAGTCCACCACAGCGTAAATTGTCATAACTGAGACTAGATGCTGCAATGCACATGTCTAAACTCACAGATGATGTTTTAAGACACTGCGGTGAACCATGGATGATAATCTACTGCATGTCCCAGAGTGGATGCTTTAGTCACAGTACGCTGTCTTATTAAATAACATCGCCACGGCAGTAGTAATTGAAATCCACGGAAGAAGTATAGAATATGGCACATCATGAACAGCAACTATTTGAGACTACATGAATCATGTAGTCTGCTATCGTTCTGGTGGAGTCTGCAGCCATCACATACACCTCTACATCTGTGCATTTGAGAGACTTGCTAACTTAGAACTGTATTTCCCCTTCAGCAGGGGAGTTTTTCAAAGCATGGGGAGAAGGTAGTGAATATATACAGTAATAATTATGTTGTGATGCAACATATTTTTGAATAAAAAGCACTGGATTTATTAATGAAAATCAAGTAAAGTGTTGCTAGACTCAACACATACGATTATTTGTCTTGACTGTCTGTTGCATATATGAAATGTGCTATCCAAACTTCCCTTTATGTTTTGGTGCTATAAAGTTCATATGCTGAATATGCAAAATATATCAAAATCTGACTCAAGCCATTAAAGTATCATACATTTGCATTGACGTTACACAATGTTACATTGTGTTATCAGTGATTTGAACAGCTTATTGATATTTTATTGTTTGAACATTTGGGGTAGGACAGATTGGGAGTGGGGTCAAATCCTACAGTGCCAGGGATAGCTGCCCCTCTTGCCTTCCTGTAGATCCATCCCTGCTACACAGTTTCTGTCAATCTAATAAATTACATTCCACTACAGTTAGGCATTTCAAACAATAATTTGATTATTTAAGTAAAGAGTTAAAGATAAGGAAAAGTAAAAAAGTATTCCCCAGCAGTATAAGAGTGAGTGAACATCAAGTCAAAACTTGGTTCATTTTATGCGTATTAAACTGTACCATCTAATAGACAGTACATGGTCACATGTGTGCTGTGGTGTACGGACATAGAGCACAATATACATACAGTACTTTGTATATATTTATATTCTGTGTAAGGTCATAAAGCTTACACTGTAAAGTGCTTTACATCTGAATGAAGCTTATGCCAAATATAGGAGTTTGTTAAAACTCAAATGAACATCTGCAATGAGCAATGGGCATCTGCTGTGGAGCCCTGGAAGCAAGTTGCAAGGAGGTGGTTAGGGTGGAAGACAAACTGTAGACCACAGTCCCTGCAGTCTGCCTCTATTGATTAGGCAAGGACGTAGTGCTGTATAATTAACAGTTACATTTTTCTGTATTAACAGGACAAGCCCAAAAACTTTCCCTGACCTTATCTCAATGCTATCAAGGTCTGAACCTAACCAATTAAAATCTTGAATCACCAGTCACAAAACTGAATGTTGGGAAGATGGGATATTGTTATATTAAATTAATATATTAATTAAATTTATATTTTGGTGGAAATCTGTTGCCTGTGTATATTTAACATTTCCATCTGTTTTTGACTTGTCATCTAAGGGACACATGTATTGTTGCATGGTATCATATGGCAACACCACCAATTTCACCAATCATGGATAAGATATTGTGTCACATGATAATGTCATTGTTTACTCACTTTCAATCCCAAATGGTGGTTTGAAAAGCTAGAAACAACTGCATGCAGATATTTTAAAAAAAATGAATGTAAGAATGTAAATTGTTTTTACTATTGCAGATAAAAGCATATGATTTAGACTAAATTGGACAGACAAAATGTGATGCATTTTTCACCTGCTAATTAGCACATGAAAAGCCATTATGCTAACAACTTTTGCTAAGGGCTTTGTAACTACTGGGAGAATGAGGCACTACCAGCAGCCCAAACAGGTAACACAGACAGTCCAGTTACTCCAAGATTATACATTAGCGCAGCGTTCTGTGGGTTGATGATCTTGGTTTCCACTGGCCAGTGTCATTTTGTTGAACAAATTATAAAGTTTACATTAGTGTTACGTCCCTACCCCAGATTGAGCTGGGGGAAAGGAGGGCGCACCACATGAATACCAAAAGTGGTGATACAGAGGCGAAGAGTAAAATGCGTGCAGTGTTTATCACTTATTATATAACAAAAGGTATAACCAAAGGAGGTGGGGGAGGAAGACCAGGCAGTTGAGCCAAATCAAAGAAAACAATACAAAAGCAGCCTACAGCTTCTCTAAGAGCCAATTGAAATGAAAAAGAACAAAGAACAGGCCTACCTAACTAGACTACTAAACAGCAGTCAAAACTATACATTCGTGGCATGAAGTGCTTAACCTAGTGTCTTTAACACAGATCCTCCTACGTGTTGCAGGTGTACAGGGTACCCCAGACTTACCTGTCCAACCTCCCACCACAAATCACACTAGTAACTTAGTTCATTCACAGAACATACATGCAAAGCAAGGCCAGAGAGTCATCAGCAGCAGAGAGAAAGCTGGTCTGGGAGCAGCCCCCTTTTATGGTGTTCCCTGGCTGGTGATTGGTCCTGGATACCTGGAACAGCCAACAGGTGTGCACCAATCATATTTAAATGGACCAATCAGTAGAGGCTCTGCACCTACAAAACAAAAGACAAAGAAAACAAACACAGCAGTGCCACCTACCTATCGTGGCACGTAACAATTAGTAAAGATTTTCAACTCGAACAATCATTTTATCAAGATGTGTGATTTTCTTAGTTTTTTTGAGCAGTATAGTCCCCAAAAATGAGATAGGTTGCATTCATTTCTCTGACACAGCCTCATTTTCATGTTGTTTTTGTTTTGTTGGCAGGGTGGGGATGGAGGGGAGGATTAGTAGCTTCTCTTTATCAATCATAAAGACAATTGGGCTTTGAAACAACTCTGGTTTTGCACAGTCCCTAAACACAACAAATACATAGAGAGAACGATTGCAGGGAGGTAAGATGAGTTAGAGTTGACAGCATATAGAGATACACATTGAGTGTTTGAACAACACTCATACTCATGTTCTTAAGTTACAAAATGATCCATTCAGTCCACTCTCATGCACAACACTGGGGACAGGAATATAAACTCTGTGGAGTTGTTACAATGTTGACACGCAGTACTAATTTAGAACTTAAATGAATGTCTTGGAAATAAGCTGCTGTATGTGTAATGCTATTTGATAGTGTCTGAACACCTCCTGTGTAGAAACGCTGAAGACAAACGAAATAGAAGAACTTCGTTGTGTGACCATTTTTTAAAAATTTTTAACATTTCATCATCTTGTATGTATGATCTTGTATGAAACTGATAAGGGAAATGGTTATGGCAATATGGGACTTAGCACTTTTTGGTATATTTTAACTTGCATGCACATCATGAATATGAACTTGGAGAATTTGAACTCAGAGTGGTGAAACTAAGCATCTAAGGTTTGTATAGTATATTAGTTTATTTATCAGAGGAATATATGAAGAACTAAATCCTTATCGTGCTTTGCATATTAACTAATAGCTGTGCATACTCTGTGTGCATACTTGGCATGCTAAGAAGTTAGGTATGATTGAGGTGATTAAAGTCTTGATCTTCCAGAAATGGATTAGTTAGAATTTTGTATGCAGTCTTATTTGCAAACCTGATGATTTCTCTTTCTCTGCAGGTCAAAGGTCAGTGAAGGCAGCAGTACCAGGGGACAGAGATGATGTCCATGCAGAGTAAGTGCTCTTTCCCCACAATATAATTGTGTGTAATAATTATTTTAAGTATTCAGTAGCTTTATTGTACAGTTTACTATCATAACTAATACTACAATCAACACTAGAAGTGGAAGTATTTAGTGCGAATAGCAGCAGTAGCACTGTGACCAGTCACACTGCAAGTAGCAACAGTTGTAGTAGTAGTAATATAGTAATATTAGCAACGTTGTGTCCCTGCAGTGAGTGAGGCGGACAGTGTGGTGAAGGTGGCAGAGTGGCAGCAGACCTACTACGCCTCTGACTCTGGCATCCAATCAGGAGCCACCACAGTGCGAGATGATGAGAGCAGCACTGAGTACAGCGGCAACAAGAAATACATTAGCAGTACTACAACCAGTACTAACATTCCTTCTGCTACTGCCACTGCTACTGGAGGAGGGGGAGACACGGCAGCTGGTGGATTAGAGAGCCCCACAGGTGAGACCTTCTACTATAAGTCATTGGTTATCAGCAGTTCATCTGTTTTGGTTTGTTTGGTCTATTTAATTTTATTATTCATTGCGTTAGTCCTCACACTCTTATTTTTTGTTTCTCATGTTCATTCCCTGTCCCTGTTCATCATCAGATGTGTGGTCTTCATTGTTGCATGGACCCAAATTGTGTTTTCTCCTGTACTTGTGGATCTTGTTTTTTGCTAGAATAAATTAGCAAATGTAATGTAATTTGATAGAATTTGAACTTTCATTCAAAGCTTACACCTTGCTATGTTAAACAACATAGAACATCGCACCAAGCAGAGATTAGAGAAAAATAACGTGTATTGATCTGCCCACTGTTACATGACACTACACTCAGCTTTGTCACAACAGAGACAAGGCAAACTCACCTCACCTCTGACACTACCTTTTAAGGTGGCTTAAAGGAAGGTGGACCCAAAGCAGCGGTTTGGTGTAGTGGCCTATTGATGTAATAAACACACCTTGTGCAGTATAAAATGGAGAAATTACTGTGTAAAGTTTGCAACCTGTAGACTATAGCAGATGATAGGTTTCTTCCATGGTGATGCTCTGCCAGGTCTTTGGCTGTATTCACATTCTGCTTGTTTTTGGGTGTTGTGCCTTCAATTTTGCCTCCAGCAAGTGAAATGCAGCTCAAGTGGATTCAGGTTAGATGAATGATTTAAAAATAAAATATCTTGGGTTGCTCAAAGTATGTTTCAGTTCTTTCTCCATTATGGCTGTACTATGTCAGATTAACATGGATGTCTTAAAGTTTAATTGAAGAAAAGTTATTTTGTGGACCTGAGCCTGGTTCTGCTGGAGGTTTCTTCCTCTATAGTCTAGTCATGAGGGAGTTTTTCCTCTCCACTGTTGCCTT
>JAUBNQ010000027.1:527840-538842 GCA_032353495.1 Ctenopoma kingsleyae | reverse complement strand
TACATGAACAAAATGGATTTCAAATAAAACTAAAGAAGATGTGATTAAAATGTAGACTTTCAACTTTATTTTAAGAGATTTCACTAAAATATGGCATTTACCATTTAGGAATTACAGTCATTTTAAGCAGAGTAACTCCATTTTCAGAGGTTCAAAGATATTTGGACAGATGATTGACCAAGTGCGGTAAATTCCTCTGTTACTTTAAAACAAAGAAAAGATCTGGAGTGGGGCAGCATGATAGCTCAGTGGGTAGTGCAGTTGTCTTCTAACCTAAAGGGTGAGCAGTTCAATACCCAGCAAGCTACATGTCTCAGTGTCCTTAAACAAGACACTGATACGCTGAACACTGGCGCCTCAAAGGGGCAACCTTTGAATTTCCCCAAGGGGATCAATAAAGTATCAATTATTATTATTATTATTAGGTTGTGAATAAACATTTGGCAGCTGTTTGACTACCAATATAAAATCCAAGGAGATCTTGATAAAGGAGTCCATCATTAGGCTAAAATAACAACATAAATCAACAAGAGTGATAACAAAAACTTTAGATGTGGCCAAATCAACATTAGCACTGGCTGAGCTCAACAACATCGAAAGGCCTGGAAGACCCCCGAAGACAGCTTAACTGGATGATTTCAGAATCCTTTCCCTGGTGAAAAAACCCTTCACAACATCAACAGACATCAAGACTACTTTGGAGAAAATATCTGAATACATTCAAACTGGTATCTTTCAAGTCAAGAAAAGCCAAAACAGAAAACATCTAAAAAAAATCCTCAAATGTTCTGGAATTAAATTCTGTGGACTGATGAACCTGTCTCAGAATGATGGGAAGCAGAAAGTATGGAGAAGGAAAGAAACTGCTCATAATCTAAATCTACCACATCATGTGTCAAAAATGGTGGAGGCAGTGTTATAGCATGGGCATGTATGGCTGCCAATGGAACAGGCTCACTGATGTTTATTGATGATGTGACTACAGACAGAAGTTGCAAGATGAATTCTGAGGTGTATAGGGCTATACTCTCTGCTCACATTCAGCCAAAGGCTAAAAAAATTAAGAAGCCACTTCAGATTAAAGATATATGACCCTAAACATACTCCAACAGCAGCTCAAGACTTTTTTAAGGCAAAGAAATTAAATATTCTTCAGTGACCAAGTCAGTTGCCTGATCTCAACCCAGTATAGTATTGTATAGCAGACTTTCAGTTCAGGCAAAGCATCTCCATACAGGATGTCTCTATGGACTCCAGACATTTGACAGTCATTCACTACTGACTGATTTTTAACCATGTATTAAAAATTATGATTATATTTACAGTTAGGTGACTTTATCCAAATTGAGCCCCTGAAAATGGAGGTTCTTAGCTTAAAACCGCTGTAAATGACATGACTATTCCTAAATGGCACATTTTAATGAAACCTAAAATAAAGCTGAAAGTCTACAATCACATCTTCTTCAGTTTTATTTGAAATCCATTTTGGTGGTGTATAAAGGCAAAATTATAAGGTCTGTGTTTGTCCAGATACTTCCAGGCCTAACTGTAAACACCTCAGTCGAGGAACTTGGAAATAAAACTAATCCAAGGCGAAACGACTAAAAAGACATAAAAGGGGGCAAAGACATAAGTGCAAAGGCTATGGATTCTCCATGTAACTCAATGTGCTGTCAACAAGTTATAATTCAAGACTTCCTATCCAGAGAAGAACTGTATCTATATCGTTGGATATTTCAGAAAGTTTGGTCAATGAGCACCTGGTAAGAACATCAATTGTACATCACCACCCTGGTCACAAGGTTGACATAAAGCTAAACAAAGTTGCTGAGTGACCCCGACGCAATATACAATTTTCCTACGAACTGAAACTTCAGGATTGAACAAGTTGTAATGTGTGCAAGATACTTTTTCTCTAATTGGTGTCCCTGAAAGCCAAACAAGCTGGAAACTGATGTAACAGATTTCCTTAAGAACTGGTTGAAGGACCTGTCCACTGGAGGGAGCAGTGATGAGATGCACATAACTCCTCAGCATTTAGTTTAGTTGGTTAGCTTGTTAGTTGTGCTTTAATGTGCACATACTAGAGAAAAAGGTTACATGCCATTTGTCTGGTTTAGTTCAGAGTGGTTACATTTGTGACATTTCAACTTCCCTCTGTGTCCTGAGTCTGCTCCACTAGCATTTTCGAATGTTTGCTTACCCATCCTCATGGTCTATCACAATAGTGAGGAAAAAGTCAGGTTCAAATTTGCCTAAGTCATAAAGGCTTGTTCAGAAATTGGCCTAAGTAATGATCTTGAACCAGAGACATGCAGTGCATTTAAATGCCCAGTAGATGTCTAAATAAGTAACTTTTCACTGTGCATTTCTTTAATTCAGACAGTTTGTGTTGTAAGAAGGAGCACAGTGTCTTTGTGTCTTTCACACAGTGCTGTCAGTCAATCCCTCCAAAGCACATATAAAAAAAAGTCAGGAGATGGTCTCTTCTGTCTCTAAAAAGTTTGTAAATATGTGAACAATGGTTCCAGAATATTCAATTCAATTCAATTTTATTTGTATAGCGCCAAATCACAACATAAGTCATCTCAAGGCACTTTACAGTGTAAAGTTTAAGACCTTACACAGAATATGTATATATACATATATATATATATATATAGTATATATATCTATGATAGCTAATCCTACATGAGAGGAAAAACTCCCTTTAACGAAAGAAATCTCCAGCAGAACCAGGCTCACGGTGGGTGGTCATCTGGAAAGAGGAGAGAGAGAAAAGAACAGCAGGCAACAGAGATCATAACAACAACAAGGAGCAGCAGACGAGGCACTGAGCAGGTTGGCAGGACCAGTAACTACAGCTCCAAGACAGAGGATACCTGCAGAAAGATAGAGAGAGAGAGAAATAGAGAGAGAGGACGAAGCACAACTAGGGGAGAGAGAAGACACAAAGTTAATGACATGCAATGATGGCATAAGACTGGACAGAGAGAGAAAAGGAGGAGAGGAGCTCAGTGTAATGTGGGAGGTCCCCCAGCAGACTAAATCTGCTCAACTCAACTCAAGTTTATTATTATCATATCTACAGAGTACAGTGTACACAGCACAATGAAATGCCTACTGGAATGCCATCTTTGCAGGCAGAACATAAAAGGCATAACAGTGCAGCAATACAATAAAACAGTCTTAATTAAACACAGTTTTAGCTGCAAGTTGCATAGACATAAAGTGTCATAGTATGAGAAAACAGATTTATTGCACAGAGAAAAACACATATGAGTGTGCTGAACAGTCTGATGGCACTGGGGTAAAAACTGTTTCTGAATCGTGCTGTGCGTGTATGAATTGTCCTGAGTCTCCTGCCAGATGGCAGGACAGTATAAAGTGTCAATGCAGGGTGGCTGAGATCTTTCTTCTATAGCAGCATAACTAAGAGATGGTCAGAGTCACCTGAGCCAACTCCAAATATACACTTTATTAAAAAGAAAAGTTTTAAGCCTAGTCTTAAAAGTCTTAATCCCAATGACACGTTGCAGTCTATGTAATACAATGTTATGATCTATAGTATCGAAAGCAGCACTAAGATCTAACAAAACCAGTACAGTAGTAGTGCCTGTGGTCTGAAGCTAAGAGAAGATCATTGGTGACTTTAACAAGAGGTGCTGTTTCTGTGCTATGATTTACTCTAAATCCTGACTGGAAATCTTCATACAGATTGTTCCTGCGCAGGTGGTCACATAGCTGCTGCGCAACTATTTTTTCAAGGATTTTAGAGATAAAGGGCAGATTAGATATTGGTCTATAATTGGATAAAACCCCTGGATCAAGAGTAGGTTTCTTTTGTAGAGGTTTTACTACAGCTACCCCAAAAGCCTGTGATACATAGCATAGTTAGTAGAAATAGATTTATCTGCTCTATTATGGATCAAAGGTAAAACATCTTTGAGCAGTCTAGTCAGGATGGGGTGTAAGAGACATATAGAAGGATGGGGTCTCATAGACATGTAGAATAGCCCAATAGTAGAGAAGAAATCACTGGTCACAAACTGCAACAGTCTCAGTTCTAGTTACTTGCTCTTACATAACCATTACCAGTCAGTCCCAGTAGCTGGGGTCAGAATGTGGGGTTGTTTGATTAACAGATGCTGGGAATGACTGCCAATGAAAATGTTAGGATCTAAAAACAAGTCATGAAACAGAAACTTTTTACTGATTTGTAAATTTTCCTGCATTTTTAATTTGTTTACAATTTGGGGAACTTTCCTAGCCTGCACCTCACTGATGCTATTCTCTGTGAAATATATGCAGTGTCACATGTTTTGCACACAGTGCTTGAAAATTAAAAGTCAGAGCTTTTCTGAGCACTTTGTGTGTGCAGCAGTGAAACAGCACTGAGCTCTTGTGGATGTCCGGATGTTAGAGTTGTCCCAGCTTTCTCCTCTGCCGCAAGCAAGCTCTCCTTCCACAGAAAACTGTTAGATCTTTTTCCTCTCATCCCTGTGGTTTCCTTTGATATGAAGCATCACACACTGGTTGGTAAACATGAATGCAGTCAATGAAATTCCAAACAGTAACTGGCACAGCCATTTGGAGGCACTGCATATAAAGTTGCCTTTAAAGCTGACCCACATTTGGCCTGGAAAGTCATGAAAGCTGTTTTATCTCTGTCCTCTCTTTAGGCCACTGTTGGTCTGATCAGGAACCTGGCTCTGTGCCCGGCCAACCAGGCACCACTGAGGGAGGCAGGTGCTATTCCACGACTGGTGAACCTGCTGCTGAAGTCTCACCAGGACACACAGAGACACGCCTCCTCGGCACAGCAGACATACCAGGTTTGGAGCTTTCTTTCACAATGTTAGATATATCTCTTCTTCCTTAGTGTTTATCTAAATATAAATAAATTATGTAAATTATTTTAAACATAAAAGTATAATACCAAATACTATTCTATTCTAGACTATTCTATTCTGAGCCTATTCTTAAAAGTAGAGAGGGTGTCTGCCTCCCGAACCTGAATTGGGTGCTGGTTCCACTGGACAGGAGCTTGATAGTTAAAGGCTCTGCCTCCCATTCTACATTTGGAAACTTTAGGAACCACAGGCAGACCACAAGTGTTCTGCTGGTATAATATGGTACTATGAGGTCTTTAAGATATTATGGAGCTTGATCATTAAGTAATAGTATTTACTAAGCACTAAGAATTGACATTATGTATTTACTATTCATACTTGAGTGAATGAGTAATTGCACATCCTATTAGTAGTGAATTACAGTAGTCCAGTCTAGGAGTAACAAATGCATGGACTAGTTTCTCAGCATCACTTAGAAACAGGATGTTTCTAATTAATGTAATGTGTAATGTAAATAATGTATTTCAGGTGAAAAACGTCAGTTCTGGAGAAATCTTGAAAATAACTCCAAGATTACTCAGAGTAGTACTTGAGGATGATGCTATGTTATGAAGAGTAACTATATGCTTCACCATATATAAGGAATGATATGCAGCACTGATACAGAGAGTTTAAAAATGGTACTGCAGTCCAAATTCAAAATATTGGACAGGGTTATTTCCCCCAACCCCTCCTCCCCAGACTCAAAATTCACCCAATTTGCCAGCTACGGGATGCTGAACAAGTGAATGTAAAACATTAAACTTTGACAATGACAAGCGACGATGAGTCCTGTGTATGTGTATGTTAAGCTGCTCAGCTAACATGTTTTTATTTTTCCACAATTATAAACTCCTGTGGATGTTATATTATTCTGTGATGAATGGTTATAAGCAGCCAAAGCTAAGCCCGTTATCCTGAAAATACGGCTACGAAAATACACACTGACGCTCTAAATCCTGACTAGAAATCTTTATACAGATTGTTCCTGTGCAGGTGGTCACATAATTACTTTGCAATGACTTTTTCAAAGATTTTAGAGATAAAGGTCAGATTGGATATTGGTGTATACTTATCTAAAACCCCTGAGTCAAGAGTAGGTTTGACATAATGTCACATAACATTACTGACTTAGGACATTTCTGTGTTCAGGTGAAGAGACAGACAGTTGGTGTTACATTATAAGCTTGAAGACATCCAGTGTGTTTTACTTAGAGGCTTAAATAAATGTCTCTGACATTTTCAATTATGTAATTATTAATAAATAGGCTTTCAAATTGTGTAATACTATCAAAATGTAATGTTTAGCTATGAAGTGAGTGAATGTTAAGGTTAATTGTTGTCCAAGAGCAGCATTAGCTAATGGGTTATCAAATATGTTGGGATACATTAAAATGTGTCCCACTGTCCCTCAAGGTTCTTCTTAGTTGGCAAACCGTTGAAAAACAGTAAAATGACAAAGTTTTGCCAGATTTCCTACATTTATAGGATTTAAACCTGGAACACAACAATACAGATAAACATCCCACATCCCCAGTGTGATGTCAGTGGAAATGGTGTAATTATTGCAATAAAAAAACAAAACAAACAAACACAATGACAAACAGATATCTAGGAGTGTATCGGCATATAATATGGTAAAAAACACGATGAATATAGATAAGTTGACTATTAAAAGTTTTTACTCAAGTAAGAGGGTAAGACCTTTTGAAAAATGTTAGTCTTTATGTGTAAATGAGAACATGTACAAGCACATACTGTATACAGAACCAATGCTTACTGTGTGAACTTGTGTGCACTAATTTGGAAATTTCTTCAGTTCAGTAATATCTTAATATGCACATAATTAAAAGTTAATAGTTAGCAAACAAAAAGAGAAGATTCTATATTTGGGAGTTTCAGTGGTGATAGTTTGGCTGGTTTATTTATTTCCTTGATGTTTCTCTGTCTCTCTTACCAGGACGGTGTTCGTATGGAGGAAATAGTAGAGGGCTGCACAGGAGCACTTCACATTTTGGCTAGAGACCCCATAAACAGAGGAGAGATTGCCAGCATGCAGACCATACCACTGTTTGTACAGGTACATTGTAAAATTCTATGAACTGCTGGAAAAAAACATATCATTACTTTCCCAGCTCACACTGGGTGAGAAGCAGTATTCAAACTAGGTGACCAATTCATATGTGAGTTGTGACTAAAAGCGACTAAAGCGACTAAAAGTTTGAAAATTGACCAAAAAATGTGAACCAATTTGTCCAAGGTCAATTTGTCAAATTTATTGCACTGTTGACAGAGCTAACAGACACACACAAAGGAGCAGGGAGATTAGGATGCAGCAGGATGTTATGTGGAAGAAACCCACACAGACACTGAGACAATGCACTACTGCATTTAATGTTAATTCTGAAACTGTTTTCTGCTTTGCTGATGCCAAATTTTTGCGACAGGAAACTTATCAGTCCACAAGAAGCCTTTGATAATTACAGACAACAGAATTATGTATATATGTGTGTCTGTGTGTGTTCCCAGTTGCTGTACTCTTATGTGGAGAATGTGAAGCGAGTGTCTGCAGGTGTCTTGTGTGAGCTGGCCCTGGACAAACAGTCTGCAGAGCTCATTGATGCAGAGGGAGCATCAGCACCACTAATGGAGCTACTGCACTCCAACAATGAGGGAATTGGTACGTCACATGTCAACTAACAGCTACTGTGCATATTACCCAATATGTATTTTTTTTATGTAAACATGTTTTAGACTAATGTGTGTTTTATGCATTCTAATTTTGTATATCAGATTAATTATTTGGAATGGATTTAACTTTTAACCATAGATGAGGGTAGGAACGTAGATCGACTGGTAAATCGAAAGCCTCGCCTTTTGGCTCAGCTCTCTCTTCACGACGGACCGGTGCAGAGCCCGCATTACTGCGGATGCCGCACCAATTCTGAGGTCACCAAACAGGACCCCCTCGGCTCCTTGGCTGCGCCTAGAAACTCTGTCCATCCATCCCTCCTGTACAGGGACTTAATGGCTCGTAGCAACGAGCCCTGTACCCCGTACTCTTGGAGCACACCCCACAGGATCCCCCGAGGGACACGGTCGAATGCCTTCTCCAAATCCACAAAACACATGTGGATTGGTTGGGCAAACTCCCATGCCCCCTCCAGGATCCCGGCCAGGGTGTAGAGCTGGTCCAGTGTTCCACGACCGGGACGGAATCCGCATTGTTCCTCTTGAATCCGAGATTCGACTATCGATTGAACTCTCTTCTCCAGCACCCCTGCATAGACCTTACTGGGGAGGCTGAGGAGTGTGATTCCCCTGTAGTTGGAGCACATCCTCCGGTCCACCTTCTTAAAAATGGGAGCACAATGTCCACTTATTATTTTTTATTTTGCAAAAACAATATAGCTTTGAATGTTATCATGCCATTCAGGCCATGGCCTGTTATCACCCCCATTGATCTGAGCCAATACATGCCTACTCCAGGATAGCAGCCTTAGGACGTTAATATCACCCATTCTATGTGCTGCAATGTTATTTAATTTATGGCTAGGCTTAGGCAAATAACAAGAAGGTTAGAGTTAAGACAACACTGTGGTGTTGTTTATACACAAATAACTACAAATAATGTAACAATATCTTTAACAATAAAATTTAGTAATAATCTAAGGTCATCTCCGTTAGCTCAGCTGGACAGATAAATGCATTCACCAACTGCACATCAACACAGAGCCAAGAGCAGACAAATTGTGTTTTTCATTTCTTCCCTCTAAAATGACACGTTTCACAATGAAAATAAAATTGCTATAAAACAGTACATATGTATGTAAATCCTACTGTAAAAAATGTCTGAAGGGACCATCAATCCCCGGGACTCCATCCATCCATCCATTTTCTTAACCGCTTGTCCTCATAAGGGTGGCGGGGGGTGCTGGAGCCTATCCCAGCAGTCATTGGGCGAGAGGCGGGGTACACCCTGGACAGGTCGCCGGTCTATTGCAGGGCAGACTTGTACAGACAGACAAACAACCATGCACTCTCACATTCACACCTATGGGCAATTTAGTGTCACCAATTAACTTGACATGCATGTCTTTGGATGGTGGGAGGAAGCCGGAGTACCCGGAGAGAACATGCAAACTCCACACAGAGAGGCACCGCTGGGACTCACATTATCAAATCTGGCCCTCATTAAAAAAAGTTTGGACACCCCTGGTCTCAGCAAACATCAGCAATAACTTGTTAGAGAAGCTACTCTCTGCTCCAGGAAATGAAATGCATTCACAGCTTGTCTCCAACTTGTCCAGCTTTTTGAGGGCATTGATTATGGGCTCATTAGGCAATTCATACATAGGATTCTTCTTGGTGGTCTTTTCTGTTTCAGGTCCTGCAAAGCAGGTGGACATTTATATTTTGGCAGCATTAGCTTGTGTTTGTTGATATGAGCACCTCATGGGACAAATACTGCTTCCCCTCAGCTTCAAAAGTGCTCCTCTATTTCACCTGTTCTCAGCCTTACTTTCAAATTCTTTGGACATCATATATTTTAAATGTTCACAGCAGGTTTCATATGAACTGTGAGAAGCACTGGTATTCCTTGGAGAGGAGCCCTCTTTTTATTATGTTCTCTACCTCAAAGTTTTCACAGTTATTATACAGCTTTTTCTTTCAATATTCTGATACATTTCTTCATACCTTTTTAATAAACTGTTTTTTTTAACGTCACAAGCCAGTTACACTTCTTTAACTTTTCTGTCATACTAGATTTGCCAACATATAACACTGACCCCCCAATTTGGATTAACATGCTTCACCAGGAAACTTGTTCTGACTTGGGCATGTCCAGATAAGAGTCAATTGGAATACATAAGCCAATTCAATCAGTAGTATTGATAATAATGGGAAATAATAATCAGGAAACATGGGTGTTGCTGCTGCTTTGGTGGTCACCTTGTAGTTGTGGTGCAATAAGCCCCAGCTTGCTATTATTAAAGGATAATGCCACTTTTTCGACATTGTTCTAATTTCAACAACATTAATCCCTAATTATGGCAGCCCTGACTCCTCGGCATGCTGAAACTGCATCTTTATCCCATTTGTTTTGTCAGATTGTTGGTTGGTATCAGTGCATTTAGGGCTGTTAGGGCTAGATAATAAATCAATAAAGAGAACTACTGTTAAAAAAAAAAAATTCTTAAAAGAAATTTAAGACAGGGTTGATATAATGTTGATAGAACTCAGTCCGTCAATTTTTGACAAACAATGTGAAATGCCAGTGATTATGAGGATTGCGCCGTGCCAAACTCGTGACTTCTGGGCTTAATTCTTCACAGGATCTGTATTTGTCTGATTTTCTGTAGTGTCAACAAGAGGTCACACATGACGCTCAACCTGCTCATGTAGGTAGATTGTATTATATTTAATATTAATGATTATTAATTGAGTATTCAATGAGGAAGAAAGAAGGAAAAAGTTTCCCAACTATCTCTGCCCTTTGCTCTGTTGATTACCTGGATCAGAGGTGTGTTCAGCCAGTCAGAATCTGTGAGTGCAGGGATGGTTGGAAAACAATCAGGGCTGCAGGCCTCTAGGAGCAGTGTTGCCTAGCTCTGGGCTATATCTTGAACTGCCACTGGCCTGGCTTTTTTACAAGTCTGTTTTCTAAATGACTGTGATGGTTCTGTCTCCCTGCAGCCACCTACGCTGCAGCAGTTCTGTTCCGAATTTCAGAGGACAAGAGTTCAGACTACAGGAAGAGGGTATCAGTGGAGCTCACACACTCACTCTTCAAACATGACCCTGCAGCCTGGGAAATGGTAAGAACCCTGTTTGTGACTGACACGTTTACAGTGATATATTCCAAACATTTCCAATGTGCTATTAAAAAAGTCCTGCATAAGCTAGTTTGCATGCTGTTATCAGACTACCTAGCCAAAGACTTTTTATGTGAGTTCCAGTCTGGTTTTAGAATTCTGATAATGACATTCTCACTGCAAGCTGAAAAAATGTATTGTTATGCAGATGACACTCCATTTTTCACCTTGATTATTGATGTCTACTTCATCCCTTGAAAAATGTATCCTTGATATGAATTCATGAATAAATGA